>JAJHUR010129020.1:1128-80975 GCA_027495735.1 Lutjanus campechanus | reverse complement strand
GGTCGACCAGGGAGTCAAGCACTGACAAACGTTCCGTTCCGTTCTGCGATTAAATGCGTTAATTTTTTTGACGCGTTATTTTTTTTGTAATTAATTAATCATAATTAACGCGTTAAAGTCCCACCCCTAATATATATATTTCTTGTCACAAAGATGATACTGACAGCTGCTCCTGTCTAGAGTACATTTATTCTCTGTGTGCAATATTTGTTTTCAGTTCTGTGTTATTGTATCCTAAACGTTGCAGCCCACTACTTGTGGGCAGTCAGAGATCTGCATGCTTATTTCTCATTGGGTATTTGAATCAAGAAGAAATTTGGGCTGCAGTGAGTGCCCCTCGAAAAGCAGCTGGCCAAAATGCTTGGGAAAAGTGGGAAAACAAAAAACAAGTCAGCCATGGGATTTAAAGTGAAATCAATCATTCCTTGTGAGTCGTAACTTTTTAACAGGCAACAGCCCCTAATGGAGCAACAGACCACCCCACTTTCCTTCACTGTCTGGATGTATTTTGAACTGGTGCTGTTGTTTTTCTTCAGTGCGGGCTGAAGAGTAAAGCACCTGCTGCTTGCAAAAACAGCTATGAGAGGGAACATACAGTGTTCAGCTAAAGGCATTACCGCTTGTCTATACTGTACTATGTAACACATATGATAAACCCTGCAGAGAAATACTGCAAAACAATATCACACCACAAATAACATGGTGTCAACCAAAGCACAATGTGCCAATAATAAATAACCATCCACAAACCAACATTTACCAAGTGTCCCTGCACACTCAGAGGGCCACGTGTAAGGCTCAAGCCTGTTATTTGATTAGCTTCTGATTTCCCTCCCCAGAGCCTGACACAACACAGTGGTTTCCATTATCACTTCATAGTTTGCCTTTGAAGGATGAGAACCGGAGGGGTTACCGTAATTATAACAGACAGAACCAAAACAACTCTATTCCCAGTGTGATGGGCCAGAAGCCAAGAGAGAGCTGAGAGAGCTGGGAGAGCTGGGAGGACAGGCGGTGAGCCGAGAGCGAATGCCCATAAGGCAGTTCACATGTTGGTCCCAGCTGAGTCTGCTTTTGGCTCATGGGAGTTAATACTGTACTCAACCTTTCTTTATAATGATGACAATTTTGGTAAAAATGTATGTAATGGAGGTAAAACAACAACCCTGAAACATACTTGAACATGTTATTACGCAACTGCTGAAGCAGTCTCCTGCGGCTCTTCTTCTAACGTTACATTACAAAAATGAAACCATTTTTTTCAGGAAATGCGATACCGCTGAGTTCAGCAGATTTTCATGAGTTTTCAAGGTGTTTTAAAGAAAGAGCCTAAGACATCCTGCTGACTAATGACAGAGGCCAACAAGAAACGGATGCAAAAGATCTCACGAAAGGAAAAGAATGTGAAACAGTAGTCTGAGTCATTTTAAGGAATAGACACAACAGAAAAAGGGTGGTCACTTTTTTAAAATTTACCCAACAGAATTAATTTCATAACTTCCTCAACGAAATGGCAATGCTTTTGACGGTAATTGGTAACTCATATTCCCAGAGTCACGTGTTGGTGCATATATGTGTACCGGTGGTGACCAAATGATTTAAACAGTATATAACTTTTGAACAAGCTAAATCATGAAGTAATTCATTAGATCATCACCAGAGTCTGCTTGGAAGTGATCCAAGAGTGGTCCTATTTTCAAGTGGTCTAAGTCTGGTAGGTAAGACTGCACCAGACTTTAACTGACAGCTTTCACAACAGCCAAAACGAATTGCACCAACCAGACAAACGCACCACAGTTCCTTTTTAAACATGTTAGGTTTAACAATCAATAACAATAAACACTGTAGTTGGCCCTAGTTGCTCTGTCAGACTGTACCATGGTTAGCTGTTCTACAGGTATTTTTACTATGCTCACAAATTCACATTAGCATGCTAATGTTCACTAATTAGCACAAGTACAGCTGAGGCTGATGGGTATGTAATAAGTTTTGCAGTTATTTGCTTAGAAAACAAATTATTTGACCTAATGGTGGTGCTTGAAAAGTTAAGGTATCACTATAAAGCGATTAAAATTCATTCTGCAGGGGGCATGAATGTCTGTAGGATATTTCATGGCAATCAATCTAGAGGTGTTTGAGGTTTTTTACACCATAGGTCTAGACCAGTGGCCATCCAACTTTTTGTGCCCATGGCACACCAAAGAGCAAGCCAAAAGTTCAAGGCACACCTACACTCACATCCATGTAAAACAGCCTCTATAACCAGCCTACCCAACAGAGGCAACAAGTACTAGCTAATCAGAGACAGAGTTCCAAGAGCACGTGTGGGGAAAAAATTGGCATCAATCGATCAGGACCATTGATATTTGCAGGCCAAAAATTCCCACCATCCGGCAACTGTGCAAATGGTGAAAACTAGGTTTTGCTTTGATGGAAGGTTTTTAAAGGAATGTTTCTTCAGAGAAAAGAATTTGCCCCTCAATTGGAAAATAAGTATGTACAAAGTGCTGACATAGGAAATTAAAAGTTAATTAATAACTTTTTATGAAGTTGTATGCTGCACTGATAATGTGCAGTTGTCACAAAATCACAAGACACACCTGGGCACTAGTCTGCTTTGGCCCACCGTTTGGGAACCACTGGTCTAGACCACAGTGTTGAGCTGAACATCCCTTAAGGCCCGCTGATAGCATGGCTAAAGAAATCTGATGACAAAGTATTATAATACATAAACTAACAATATAAACATATTGTGAGCGCTCTCTTGCTGGTGGATGAACTTTGTGATTGTGACACGGCTCCAACAGTAAATTACCTAAAATATATCTTTGACCTTTTTTGAAGTCACTTACTGAAATATATACCAGTAGTTATATATCTACTGACAGCTAAAAATAATGTTGCAAATCTATCGGCCAGGATCTACAACCATAAGCTTATGTTTAACTGACGCATGATGAGAGAGTTTAAGAGCAGAAAAGTGTCTTTAATCTATACAGTTAAAATCTACTTGGTTCCTCTGCATGATTTCCCCAGTCAGTCAGTCTTTAATTACACCTCATCTATAAATCTGAACTATAAATCCACCTTCTCTCCTTCTACTGAAACCAATCTAAAAATAGATTTCATCAGAGTGGTGTGCCAGAGTACAGCCTTGCACTATATCAATAAGGCAACGTAAGGATGACATTAATAGGGGCCTGTTTAGATTATTTTTCTCTCTAAAAATAGAAATGATTACACTAACTTTGATATCATCACAGGAACCAAGCAGTATATGAGAATTAGGCCAGAGAAGCACTGGATGAAAGGACAAGGAAAAATCTGCTGTGACTAGAAATGCTTTGAAGAGAGGCTATAATGTGACCAACCCCGGCCCTGCTTGAGCTAACAAGACTTACAGACTGTGGAATACATGTTCTGTTGACTGGCTGCAAAGAGGTCAAGAGCTAACTGAAACATGGCTATAAATAAATAGCGACAAATACATTAAGAAGAAGCAAAGTGCTTAGGATAGCACTGCAATGCCTCTCTGTCACAGGAGTGTGTTGTGTCTTGCAGCAGATGTTGTGTGGGTGTGTGTGTCTGTGTGTCTACGCTGTCTATACTCATCCTGGCTGTTCTTTTTTTGACTTGTCAGATATGTGCAGGTCATTTTGACCGAGGTCATCTCTTCCTAATATGATAATACATGGAGCTTACAGAGACATCCACAAGACAGATGGGCAGGGAGGAGGACAGTGAGAAAGGAGAGGACAAAGGAGGGGAAAAGGGAGGAGGAAAAGAAAGTAGGAAGTGAAGATGAAGGGGAAGGAGGGAGTATACCGATATCAGACGCATCTGCTTGTGAGACTAGTGAAAGGGAGGAATGCAGGGTTGCAGGAGAAAGGGTGAAAAACAAGCAGAAAAAGCACAAGAGGAGACAGAGAGGAGAAAATGCTGTGTACAGGTCGGAGGAATGAGGCTATCTGGATTTGGGATCTTGTTTTGAACTCTGGGACACGATCCCAAGGTTCACAGTATGATTGACTGCGGCCTCCAAACATCAGCCATACAGCATCACACATGTCAACTGTGTCTCTCAGTAACTGAGAGATGGTGCATGTTGTCACTGAGGGGGTGTACACTTGCATGCAAACAATGAGTGAAGACTGCTGTATCTGATATGTCACCAGCCTTGGGGCAGCAACATTATTTACAAGTGTTTTGGAAGAACTCATAGCATTCCTGAATTGTAGATACAAAAACAGTCATTATTTCTGGACGAGTCCTCTGCGGGAAGGCATGCCTGACCTGTACACAATCCATCTCCTCATTTTTGCAATTCTACATGAGTCACTGTTTTGTGAGTAAAACTACCAGCATCCTGGATCCATGAAAAAATCTCTATTCTATTCGAACAATGTCTTCATAGCATTCAGTCGTGTAAAACAAACAGAGCAAAACATGTTGAAGGCAAACTAATAAACAGACCTATCATGGCATCCATAAGGCCATAACGGTGTAAAAACACAATGTGCAAGGAACATAAATGTTCCAAAACAAAGTAAACACAGATACGGCAAGTCAAGAGCTGGACGTTTCTGAGACACACAGGGGTCACGCAGTACGTCATTTTCTTCGCAAGGACACGGTGCAGAGCGGTTTGACAAAGTGCACTGCCAAATCCCCCCCATGCATAAACTGTGGCTGAAAGAATGCTAACAGTCAAGTGTTCTTGTTGTGCAAGTCAGCCAGAACTGTGTTTGCGATTTTCAGCTGCTGCCGTACCCAAACTGTGTTTTTTCCCTCCACACAGAGACATTTACACTGGCGACACATTCAAATGTAAGAAGGAATATCATGTGGGACTGCAAAGGGCAGAATAACACCAGACCCAGCAGACGTCAATGACACCTGCTCGTCCGCTGATAAATCCACCTCTCACTAGATAATGAATGTCAGAGAAACTGTCTACAGATTAGAGAATGACAGCAAAATGTAAAACTTCACCTCTAACAAAGGGCCACTGTACAAAGGTTGTGTGGCATTTAGATAAACTTTTTCTAAATAGGCACCATGACACAATCCATTTACAAAATATCTTTTTGTACTACATCATGTAGGACAAAAAGATATTTTGTAAATCAGTATGTATCTGGAATACTAAAGGGACAGCAGAATCAAAAACACTTTTTTCCCCTCCTACCTGTGCTATTTATCCTTCTAGATTGTTTTGGTGTGAGTTGCCGAGTTTTGGAGATGCCAGCCGAAGAGATGTTTGCCTTCTCTCACATATAATGAAACTAAATGACACTTGGCTTGTGGTGTGCCACAAGAGGTTACAGCTCAGTCGTCACCATTAATATCGGCATCCCACACTGTCAGCAGCACAACTCTCTCCTCCATGAGAGGATCCACACTTCCTTCTGGACCATGATACAGTTAGCACGGGTAGTTTGGTAGAAAGAAAATTCCAACATTAAACTGCTCACAACAAGGTCTGTGGGTTATCTTGAGTAACTGGGTCATGATTTCTGGAAAGACACATTGTTGTTGAGTTTTCAAATGTATTTATTTTTATTTTTTTTGTCGCTTTGAGCACCACAAGCCCATTCCCATCTAGTTCCATTATAGTGGAGACAAGACAGACTCTACAGCCGTTATCTCCAAAACTCTACAACTCACACCAAAACAATCTAGATCAGTATACAGCTCTACAGGTAAGAAAACAACATTATATTTTTGATTTTGGTGTGAACTGTCCCTTTAACAAACATCAGTCAAATACTGTTCCATAAGTACTTCAGTCTGAGAAAAACATTCATGAAGGGTTAAGCTGAGGGGAAACCAAAGAAAGAGGAAAGTAAAACAACTGAACATAGAATGTGGGTCAATAACATAAGCTCTTCAGTTGTCAAAATACAGCCAACCATAAAACAAAACACTGTCTGTCTCTATCCAGCAGGATCTGGGAGCAGACGATTGCAGTGAGTGCGAGAGATCTTCCCACGTCCCCCGACCTGGAGATTTAAGGGCCATGGGGACGGTACCACTGTAAGCATGAACACAGTGTGAGCTTGCCAAAGTCTGGCCAAGAATACCAAAGAGGGACTTGACCAATGTCCAACTTCTGAACTTGAGTCTTTTAATGCGCAGTGCCCGAACAGAGGAGGACAATTTTTTACCCAAAGTTTGGCATGCAAAACCAATAAAACAAAAACAAAAACATGGATTTCTCATGAACATTTGCATGTTAAAGGTCCAGTATGTAAGATTTAGAGGGATATATTGGCAGAATATTAAATATAATATTCACAGGTATGTTTTCATTAGTGTATAATCACCTAAAAATAAGAATTGTTCTGTTTTCAATCCCTTAGAATGAGTTGTTTATATTTGTCACCGTTCGTCTTCAACAGAAGATGTTTCAGTTACAGTCGCCAAGAATGAACAAACCAGATCAGAATCTGATTTATCTGACACTGGCCGGTCGCCGGTCATTGCCAGTCAGTCAGTCACTCTCTGATCAATCAGTAAATCTTTACTTATGTTGAGAAGTTTTATCAAACATGAAAATGTGCAGGAAATCAAAGAGCAAATATCTCCTCTGCTCCTGCTTATGAAACTGGTTTAAGATTAATGTCAGCATGCTGTTAAGTGGGTCAGTGCAGTTTTGAGCAGGTCAATGATTTGATTCAAAGCAAAAACAACCTTTGGACTTACAAAAACGCTCTAATCAGTTTCCTTGTGGTTTTTCAAAGCAGCAGACCCTTCCTTTTTACAAAAGAACAATGGCACTGCAGCACCATCAAACCACGTACACTACTGTAAACAATCAGACAAAGTATTCAACAATTAGAGAGGATGGGTGTTTACAGGCAGCACTCTCAACAAAATCTTACTCATTTCTTTTGGGGGTAAAAACAACAGTAAAAGACACGAGTGACTCATTTAATCTCACATTCTTTCCGATGACTTTCATGGTGTTGTCTTGTCAGCTTCAAGGACTGGTTGATCATTTACTGTACAAAGTATTCACAACTGTTTGCAGAGCACATAGCTACTGTAATGTATAAGCAACGGTTGAGCGGCCATGCTGGCAGTCTCTCAAAGGCTGTTATATAAGTTTCATGTTGGTATAGAGGATAATGAGCGGTTTCTGAAATATGAGATGGTACATTTTGGACATTTTGAACGGGTTGTAAAAACAATGGCCTGCTGTATAAACTCATTATGTTATGTATGCTGCAGAGTCACGGCACATATTGTTCTTTGTTAAATCAAGGCATCCCATTCATGATACCAAATACAAAGCTGCATTTTGTAATCAAATTAGCAGATGAAAAAAAGGCTGCGATGGATCAACTGGAAGATATGAGGATCATTTATGCCTCTCAATCCACACCCACGATGACAGCTGCTTTGTTTTTCTCACATTTTCACTGCATGATCCTTGCTCCAGTAAACCAGAGATTACAGAACCATTTTGGCAGATTCCGGCCTGACCTCACTTTACTTTTCACTTTTTGGGTGAGGCAGAGCTCAAGCTTGTCACCAGCTCCAATCGTCTGTGAATAACAAGGAAAAATCTGTTGCAATCTCAAATGATTCCTCGTTCTAATTAGCTGTCAATGCCAGCCAAGAAAAAAAAATCTATCATCTTCTAACTAAAATAGATGCAAACCACCTCATTGTGTAATATTGTGACTAGTGCATGGATATTCTTATGAAACAGAAATTGCTCTGTTGTGGCATATTTGTATTACATGATTTAACAAGCACACACTGATTAAGTTAAGAAACAGTGACATTATAGATTAATTTTCGATCCTGGTGGCCCTGAAGAGAAACAAGAAAAACAACACA
Organism: Lutjanus campechanus; assembly: GCA_027495735.1. Classification (NCBI taxonomy): domain Eukaryota; kingdom Metazoa; phylum Chordata; class Actinopteri; order Lutjaniformes; family Lutjanidae; genus Lutjanus; species Lutjanus campechanus. The sequence continues at coordinate 73,127 of JAJHUR010129020.1, read as the reverse complement.
TAAGACTGATCCAAGAGAGTTACATCAGACATGGCATGGGAACCGGATGAGTCATGCACTGGTAGAGAATGGGCCAGGTCCCAGGCCAGCCCATCAGGGTATGGCACTGGTACCCAACGAAAAGCCAATGCGGACAGTTGTGTCTGTCCCCATAGCAACGAGCAAGTGGGGACATAGTTGTGGTTAATAATGCAGCTACCCTGTGTTGATAAAGTGGTTTGGAAACCAAAGACCGTAGCTGGTTCTCTGTATTTGCTATGGAGGTTGCATGCTGACCTGTGCGTGTACATGCTCATGGAACAGCAAAGGTCAAAGTTAAAGAAAGCTGGCCTTCCTCTAGCTATTCCCTGCCTACAACCTTTTCTACAGTGCAGTGTTAATTAGAGTCTGACTGGTACTGGAATATGAACACACTGGGACCATATTATGTAAAGCACCGGATATTTCACAGTTGAAAAATAACATTGTGAAAGTCTTTTAGTGGACAAACTATGTAATGGAGAAACATGTTCTAAATCACCTCATATATATCTTTGGCATCTTTATACTGACATTGTTGTTACATTTCAGCCAACATATATCCTGGTACTTAAAAGTTAATGAGGAAGATTTTATGTCATCATAATGTCATCGTAACCTAAGGCATCCTTTGGTACTAGTCATATCATGGCAGCTTCTCAGGAAGTTTGCTAAATAACACTTTAAAGCTACAAGAAGGAACTTCATATTTTGCTGATTTTAGAAAACAGATAATAACCTCAAAATATAACTTGAAAAAACAAAATGATCTAAATAAAAAGATCTAAATAAAAATCTCCTGTTTGTTTTTAAGTGGCTAACATACTGCTTGCTGTAACTTTACCTGGGAAAATGTAAGCACGGGCTCATTTCATCTGATTTCAAGGAGAATCCAACCTGGTTGCAGGCATTAAGAAAAACTATACAGAAATAACTATTCACAACCAGTCAAAAGCTCCTTATAGTAGCTTTAAAGTTAAAGGCTAAATTTTGGTCGGGGAAATGTCACATTAGGATATCTGACAGAAAATGGGTTCTATGGGTACCTAAGTGTCTCTCCTTTAAAGACATGCCCAACTGATGCTGATCCCATACAGTTATGGGAAAAAACCATGACATTTTCTTGTGTGTATCATTTTTCACTTACTCTAAAAGTGGTGTATTTGAATATGCCTGCATACTGGGGTCCATAAACAGTATTGGAACTGCAACAAATGGGTATGACAGGAATGCTGAGGTTCTTACAGATTCAATGAGCCCAGCTGTACAGTATTCGTGTGTGATGATGTTAGTCCCCATTGTAGCCATTTCATTATGGTGAGACCAGTTTTTGAATCTTGAACACGATACTGGTTACTTCTAGACATGAAATTCAGTTAGTGGGGGGAATCTAATCAGTTCTATGCTAAAACATTAACTTGGACATTTTTTATTGTGGACAATGAATCTAAGGCAGACGTGTTTAAAGCCTCCACTGAGGAGCTAGCTGTTTCAATTTATATCCAGAAAGTCACTGGCATCTGTTGACACTTGTAATTTCCCAATTATTTAAGGAGCTGAAAAAAATCCATTAACTTCAACTTTATTACAACATCAACAGTTGTTTGTGTGGCTTAAACTACAGCATGTGCATGACGAGAAACCACTGAGGAGAGGTATATTGATTTTTTTTTGGTTGAGGTGATCCTTTAAATGCTACATTGACACAGTACACTTGACTGAGCCGTGCTTTGTATGCATAATGATGAAAAGTATTAAATTGAACTCACATCCATCCTTCTTTATAATTAATTTCCTTACCCTGTAAAAGGCCGTTGACAGGGGCAGTAGTGCAGAAGCCACTGTGTATTCCTCTGAGCTGGAGCAGTCCTGTGGGTCAAACAAGAGGGGAAACATAAGAGCAGGGCAGGACACAGCAGGAGACACGTTACACAGCTCTGTGAACGCCTTTTTTCACTGAACCACAGGTTTCCCACAGAGAAGCTACATACACCAGGGTCACAGGGCAAACTGGGCTAAAACCATTTCTAATGGAGAACCATTTTGTTACTGTATTGTGTCTATTCTGATATGGAGCATATACTCCTAAGATGTGTCTTTCAGCACATGACTACATGACTGCCTGGCGAGGCAGCTGGATATGCAAGATCAAGGTGAGAATCCATCTTGCCAGGCTTCAAGTTATGTGCTTGTTGCCGAACCACAGTAGTTTGAACCAATCGATGTCCTCTGAGGAACTACTGACAGCTATGGGCGCGTCGTTATATCAGAGTTGGGGAGTATTTCATCATGGAGAAGGCATGAAGGCTTTCCTCGAGAGAAAAGATTCTGCAAGAGTTTGACTATGTCATGTGGTTTATTGATTTGATTTGATCTGATTGGCTGATGGTAATCGATGAGAGATGGTTATACACAGATGGTTCATCCAATCACCTGCCAATGCCCCTTTCCAAACAGTTACAAAGAAGATTTTTCAGATGGTTCTATATAGCAAACATCTGGTGCATCAGGTTACATGACTGATGCGCTGTTGTAAATTGGCAGTGATGTGATCTGGGAAGAACACCAGGGGGCAAAGAATCTATCCTCAGCAAACGTAACTTCCTGTTACATAAAGACACTGTGTCCTGTTGAATGTCAGGCAATGCTGAAAAAAAAAAAGTTCTGCAAGAAACACTTTTGGGACATATGCTTTCAATAGACTTATATAATCCCTGCCTTGACACAATAGTCAGAGCACTGCAGTGTTCAATTTATTGGTAATTTTATGTTTTACATTCTTGAACTAGATTGCCATGCAAGTCTCATTGAAGAAAACTGCAAGGCAATGCACAAAATCCAGTCAATTTGGCCATAAAATGCTGTGTCCATTTATCAAGAAGCCGCGACTAGCCAGAAAGCAAATTTAATTCTCTTTTTCATATTGTTTTTTTAAATCAGGGAATAGTTGAAAACGTTCCCTCTATGACATTTACACACCATGCCAGAGCGTCTTTGTGTTTGCAATCGTTTCAGGTCAAAGAGGCAGTGCTTAATGGAGCTTTCAAGAGAATAGTATTAGGATGAATAGTACATTAAGAGGCTTAGGACGAGGGACTAAGGGGCCCAAACAAAACTTTTCTTGCAGAGATCACAGAAAATGATGAGAACAGGAGAATAAGAGAAAAGGACGCGAGTTGAACTCAAAAGTGCTTAATTCTCAGGAAATTGGTACTTATCTCTGTTGAGCTTTGTTGGGATCTATTTGTTGAACTCTGTAAATGAGAATAGCCGGAGGAAACTTGATTTAAGACCATGTACAAACAACAGCACTGGTTCTGACCTGGTGCCGCACCTCATGACCCTCAGTGGGATCTCATACGCAGAATATGTGTAAATAACACACATTTTCTTTTACACGTTTGTGACTGAGTTTTTCTAAAACTGTGAAACGTACTATCGGGAGTAATTTTGGCAGTAGAGATGGGTAGAAGAATTTGCACTTTCTGATAGTGGTCTGTAATGAGGGCCTCTGTTACTGCTATTCCTCTAAAAAAAAAAAAAAAACCACACACACAAGAATGTACGGAGGGGAGAAAATTTAAAACACAAGTTCCACAGCCACACATGAAAGCCTGACCCCCTGTCGACTAAGCAACATAGTTTCTGTTTTATTTTTCTTGTCGCTGGTGTTTTTCTTTGCAGTTATTTGGGCTGCGGTAAAATGTTCCAGCTTGGAGCGGCACCAAATCATTGTTTACCGGCATCCTTAACAATGCTGCAGGTCGCAGGAGTTCATGGACCTCAGTCAAAACAGAATAACAAGTGGAAACGCACAGGCAGAAAAAAGTGTGAATAATTAGCAAAGCAGCATTATTCAAACGAAAAGAGTGAAGTCCAGCAATGCACGTCATGGGTTCTTTGTAACAGAAACTTGTGACGACAGACATTTCTCAGCACTGAAAGGCCACAGTCATGGTGCAGATGAAGAAATTGTCACAAGTTTTGCCCAGAGGCTGCTTCAACACGTCATATCTCATATAAAGCAGACATTATCGGGTTTAAATAAACCATCCTTATTATCACTAAAAAGCTTTACTTTAATCTCCCGTAAGCAGACAGAGAGGCTAAGTGACGGATAAGCAGTGTAACCTACAGCAGGTCTGTGATAAGACTGAAATAAAAGTGAAAACTGAGGAGCAGCAGCATCACATAGGGAACAAATGTGAGGGTATTGTATTTAGGACTCAATCATTGTCATAGAGCTGAATAGATCCACATGGTGCAGGGTGGAGGGAAAACATGTTCACTTATTTGGTATTTCAAGAATGGAGTGATGGGAGGGTGTTGTGTATCCCCACATTTCTGTTTGCGAGGACACCCTGCCGTCTTCCTTTCCTCCAATTATTTACTGTATGTCTCACCATTTTTTCCACTAAAGTTGCAGGAGCTATGATGGCCATGATGACTAACACAGCTATTCAATCGCAGACACGTATACACAAAACAAGAATCATGCCCATGTGACAGAAACACTGGAGGATGTGAACAAACAGCAGCTTCCTGTGTGTTCAGGAGATGTTAGCACTTTCCAGGAAAGCTGTGAGATGAACTGACACGTACGGAATGCTTTTATGAGACTTTGTGGCTACGGACATTCAAGACATTCTAATCTCAGGGGTTTTTACTGTTAATTGCAGCTTGAATCACTATTATACAGTTAATTTTGACCAAGTTAATTGGACAAGGAACATTCCATGACTGCTGATATAGATAATCACAGTTCTAATAACCATTACAATTAACATCACAATGACTAACAGGTAGAGACCACAGAGTCAGGATGGAAAGGAGGCATCAAGCACAGTAACAACTCAGGGCTTATTACTGTGGGATCACTGTCACACATTTTTTTAATCTGACAAAGTACACAGAGTAGGATACAAGAACAGCAGTTTTAACAGCTTTTGACCAGTTAATCATGGAAAATACCCGTACTGAGGTGCATAAGTGTTACCATGGTTACAAATTGATTTGCATCATTTTATACATGCTAAAATCACATATCTGCTATCATAAAATCCTGCACCAGAGTGTGCTTTGAAATGGATTGAGACTATCCTTTTCAAGTGGTCTCAAAAAAATAAACATGGACATTTAGTCTGTGATGAAGAGCTAGCTGAATACAGTCTTGAGACGGTTTGAGGATCCATCTATCTCTCCATACTAAAGGAGAGCTACTGTGGTTACATGGAGACCTACACAAAGTAGCTAGTTAACTTTAGTGGGCAGGAAAGTATTGATGTGTTGCTTGGCAACAGCCCAGTCCCAGTCCAGTTGCAGAACTGTTTGTGTTGGCAGAGCCAAATAAATGATTAAATAAACAAACCAATTATAATCTGTTAACTAATAAATGGCACATAGAAAACCATGGTGTAAAAGCAATATCAATGATTATATTAATTTTAAGAGGAAGGGAATAAGCCACATAGTTGACCTATGTGCTGTCCAACTGAGCAACAAACAGGAGATTCCATAGCAAAAGCATGAAATCTGACTAACACAGATGTTTACCTGGCCATACTGGTGGACATCCTGGAGAAACAGTTATGTGATCATGGGAATGATACCCAGTGCTGATTCCCAGTGACCATGTTACGCAAGGCAGTCCATCAAGGCCAGTAAGGCAGACAGGGGCCATGTTCTCACAGCAAGAGACTAATTTATGATCTAAATAATGTAGAAATGTGATGAAGTCATCTATTAACTATTAAAAGAGCTGCTGAAAAAGATTATAGCACAACAGGCAGCCTTCAGGCTCCATGTGGGGGACGGAGGATACAGAATCAGTTGGTAGGCGCTCCATTTTATCAGCTCACAGTTCAGCACTCTTTTGGCCTTTTTCACACATAGTTCACAGTAAATGACTGGGACAACCTATCAAGCACCAATAATGGTGCCCACGTCTCACTCACGTGCTTCATTTAAGAACATTCCAGTCTTGCACCTTTATATTACACATGAACAATGCTTAAGAAGGGGGGCAAAGGACAGGTGGTAATGACAGACAAAATGTTGTCCCATACAGATAATGCATATATCTCTCTGGTGTCTTTCTGTCCTGCATCAGTCTGCAAAGTCACTTCATTCTACATTAACGAGAACAACACATGTATGAATACACTGACCTGCAAAGATGTACTGATCAATCAGCTGGTGACCAAAATCAGTGTCAGATATGTGCAACTCTGTGGCTGTCAAATTTACACACTTGTGCCGCACAATGGTTCATGTCATGGACACATCGACATGGTGGTGCCCACACTGGCAGCTGCTGTGGCCGTGCTACTGTTAGTCTTTCTACACTGAGTTTGCAGAAGAGTTGTGAAGTGAAGATTGTAACCAGAAAGCAGTCAATAATTTTTGTTTACCCTTGTTTAGAGAGACACAGAAAGAAAGATGCCCTTCATCCACATCTGTGACATATTCTACAGTGTCTATATTCTACATATACAGACATTAAGACTGCAGTGAAAGGTGTCACGTTGCTGATATGATGTTGATATGATATGACTATTAAAAGATCATTTTCACCATCTATTTTTGCTGAGAACTGTGCATCATGCGGAATAAATAGGCGAGACACAGAATTTCTAGATGAGGAGATGCTGCAGCTGTACATCAGATGCACGTGAGCCAAGTTACCAATAATAAAATAAATAGCAGAGATAGGGGGAAAAAATATGGAGAAATACAGGAGAGGACATGAGCAGAGAGGGCGGTGGAGAAAAAGGTGGAGAGGGAGAGAGAAAGGAAGAAAAGAGGACAAGACTAATCTGGAGCACGTTTGGGGAAAATATAAATGTTATTTGATAATCTGTGTTTCATTATGAACACGAACAAAATGAACAAAAAAAAAAAAAGAGTTTGAAAAATGTTTGTGAATGCTGTCAGGAATAGTTCTTAGAAAGAAAGAAAATCAGAATCTGCCAATGTTGGAATAAGAAGGTCAGACATTTAAAAAACTTAGACTCAGCCAAGAAAATTGCAATTGGTGCATCTCTACAGAACCGGTTTGGACCACTGAACTTCATCATGTACAGAACTGGACAGAGTGTGGGAGGTGTGTGTGCTCGCTCCACATGAAAGCATCCTTCATCAGATGGACGTAACCTTTTATGCGCTGTATTGTTATTGCTTCCATTTACAACACAGCCATGACGTTTCCCTGAAAAGCTGCTCGGTCTTGAGATGGGAAATTGACAGTACAGATTTCCCTGAATATCATTCCCATGTGATGCCCTGCAAGGAAATGTTCCTGAATATTTCAGGGATAGACTGCATGTGTGAATTAGACAGGACGGTCAGATTAAGTGCCTCGTACTTTCCAAGAACATCTGTGTGTAACGTGTGTTCTCGCACACTGTTCCACATCAGACAGTCAAGCTCAGGATCATGCGGAACTCATGGACTCCATGCCGTTGCGGCCGCTTCCCATGGACCCCCCATTCTAATCCCCTCTCACAGTAAACTGCCATTCAGAGTGTGTTTTTGAGCGCCGTGCATTGTGAGGCCCTGGGCCATGAGAGAGCAGAGCACAGAGGGCTCATAATCCTATCTGACAGGAAATGGTTGGGATGCCAGGATACATCCACAGCAGGACTCATTCCCCCACATGGCTTGCGCAACGTTTACTTCTAAAAGCTGGAGCACTGACCAGTGCACACACGCACACACACACAAACAAATAAATGTGCAATTAACCCAAATACCTTAATGAGGGTCGTTACTGTGTGATTAATGGCAGAGAAACAACACAGATAAGGATTACAACAGATGTTTAAACAGGAAAAATGCGTCACAGTAAACTTTTTCCGGCCATCAACACATTCCAGAGGATGTATCAACATTTTTTATACATTACAACAAAAATGTTAATGAAGAATAACAAGGTAGAGTAGACCTGCTTCTAATGTCCTATCCTTTGACCCATTGTACATTTTTGTATTACACATAGCTTCCCCAGCAAACATTTCCAAGGAAAACACTGATTGCAAACAGGCAACATAATTGTCACTTCGCCTGAAGTCAACAGTTGAATGATAACTGTTGTAATTGGTCTTGTAATGATGATGTCACGGCAAATCAATGTGTCAAATCAACATGTATGCCAGAAATCCTAATGAGGCAACATGCTGTCATTGTACAAAGGGCAAGCAACATTTTTTACAGAATAAGTCACTTTGGCTTTGTTAGGCACTGAGGAAGGATCTTTTACACACACACAGGCAGTAATATCATTTTGGGGTTCTTACGTGGCTGGGCGTTGACAGAAAGGGCAGCATGCAGAATATGAAAGTAATTACTGGCCCAGCAATTTACTATTTATATTCCTTTCACAGCTCATCTGAGACACATCCCTCCCAACGAAGCTGGGACCAAGAAATCAAAGCCAGGAACAAATGCCTGGCTCACATCTTGAAGTTAGAGAAGAAATGACAAACAATGCACAGTAAAATATAAAAACAAAAACACAAAATAAACAACCAAAAAACCATACAAGAGCCACAAAAGAGCACTCCACATCAAATCTCTTCTCCATGTGTGAAATTATTACTTTTTTTCCCTCATGTGTGGCTGTGAATCATTCGCTTTTCAGCAGCATGTCAGAGGAAATCAAGGAAGTCAAATCCGTCTTCACCCAACTATAACTATATGGTGAAGACATAATAGCTATTTTTGATATTAAAATTGTTCAAATACGGGGGCGGACGTTTAGCTCAGTTGGTAGGGCGTCCGACCCATGTATGGAGGCCGTTAGTCCTCTGCAGCGGCTGCTGGCTCAACTCCCACCTGCGGGCCTTTGCTGCGTGTCATCCCCTCTCTCTCTGCCCTGTTTCCTGTCTACTTTCCAGCTGTCCTGTCTAATAAAGGCAAAAAATGCCCCAAAAAAATAACTAAAAAAAAGAAATTGTTCAAATATGTACCATTACTTTTTAAGTGAATTCCAAAAAAGTTGTGACATTATGTAAAACACATAAAAAAACATAATGTAATGTTTTGCAAATCATTTTCAACTTGTACTCAATTGAATACAGTCCAAATACAATGTTTAATGTTCAAACTGATAAAGTTAATTGTTTTGTTTAAATACACAGTCATTTTGAATTTGATGCCTGCAACACAAATAAGTTGGGACAACAGAAGACAGTGAAAGTTGTAACTGCTCAAAAAACACCTGTTTGGATCATTCCACATTTAAGCAGGTTAATTGGAAACAGGTGATAGTATCATGATTGGGAATTAAAAGGGGATCCTTGGAAGACTCAGTTATTCACGAGCATGGATGGGGTGAAGGTCACCTCTTGAAAAACTGTGTGGGCAAATAGTCCAACAGTTTAAGGACATTGTTTCTCAACAGGAACACCTACAAAAACTGTTGTCAGTAAACAGTTTTCTGCTGCATCTACAAATGCAAGTTAAGAATCTACCATGCAAAGACACACAACAAAAAAATTCAGAAACGCTGCAGACTTCTCTGGGCCTGAGCTCATCTGGGATGGACTGACGCAAAGTGAAAAGGTGTGCTGTGGTCTGACAAGTCCACATTTCAGACTGATTTCAGAAATAATGGACATTGTGTCCTCCAGGCTAAAGAGGAAAAGGAGGATCCACATTGTTACCGGCACTAACTTCAAAAGCGTGTGATGGTATGGTGGGGTGGGGGGAATTAGTGTCCACATCTGCAAAGGCTCCACTGATGCTAAAAGGCACATACAGATTCTGGAGCAAGATATGCCGCCAACCAGACAATGTCTTTTGCAGGGACATATTCACAATGCACTTGACGTTTGTCTCGCAAATGCAATTACACACGGAGGGCACTCAGCCTTGCCACTCATGGTACTGCAGTGAAAAAATCCCCAGCAGCCCAAAAATCCTTTTCCTCCGCAGGCCACCATTATAAAAGAGACATCTGTAAAACTGTTGACAGGACACTTTAAACGGCAAACAAGGTCAGTCATGTCTCTGTTGAGAATTCTTGACTCTTGGAGTTTTTATATTTGTAAAATTTTCCTCAAGCCAAAAAAGCAATTTTAAAATACTGCTATAGTGCTGTTTTTTGATTACCAGCTAATCGTAATTTACAATGTGATTAGGCATGTAAAAGATATGCCTGTTAATTTATATCTTATTTCGCCTTGTTATTTTTTTTCTGTTTACATACACTGCTCCAAAAAATTTGAGGAACACTTCGAAAACACATCAGATCTAAATGGGGGAAAAAATAATCTTGGATATCTTTCCTGATAATGAGTAGGTGATGTATTAGTAACAAAAGGATGCCACATAATTTGATGGAAATGAAAATGATCACCCTATAGAGGGGTGAAATCAAAGACACCCCTGTAGACCTGTAGAGGTCTGTGCGTCCTTCCAGGGATATGCCTCCCCAGACCATCACTGACTCACCACCAAACCGGTCACGCTGATGTTACAGACAGCATAACGTTCTCCACGGCATCTCCAGACCCTTTCACGTCTGTCGCATGTGCTCAAGTTGAACCTGCTCTCATCGGTGAAGAGCACAGGGCGCCAGTGGTGCACTTGCCAATTCTGGTGGTCTGTGGCAAATGCCAGTCGAGCTCTACGGTGCTGGGCAGTGAGCACAGGGCCCACTACAGGACATCGAGCCCTCAGGCCACCCTCGTGGAGTCTGTTTCTGATTGTTTGGTCAGAAACATTCACACCAGTGGCCTGCTGGAGGTCATTTTGTAGGGCTCTGGCAGTGCTCATCCTGTTCCTCCTTGCACAAAGGAGCAGATACCGATCCTGCTGAGGGTTTAAGGACCTTCTACGGCCCTGTCCAGCTCTCCTGGAGTGACTACCTGTCTCCTGGAATCTCCTCTATGCTCTTGAGACTGTGCTGGGTGACACAGCAAACCTTGCAACGGCACGTATGGATGTGCCATCCTGGAGAAGTTGGACTACTTGTGCAACCTGTGTAGCATCCAGGTACTGCACCATGCTATCAATAGAGATGTTGATCCAAGCCAAATGAAAAACTACAGCAGTAAAAAGTCAGTCAGTAAAAAATCAGCCAGAAGAGATGAAGAGGGAAAAACAATATCAGTGACCTCAACCTGGAAAACAACTCCTGTTTTGGGGGCCGTCTCATTGTTGCCCCTCTAGTGCACCTGTTGTTTATTTCATTAACAACAAAGCAGCTAAAACTGATTAACAACCCCCTCTGCTACTTAAATGACCAGATCAATATCCCAGAAGTTTGACTGATAGGTTGCTATACTCTGATTAAAAAGTGTTCCTCTCATTTTGAGTAGTGTATATTTTTTCTCAATTTTAAGTGAGTTTTTTAATATATATATATGTATAAGCCCATTACGGGTTTCTACCTCACAAATCTCTCACAATTTTTTATTATATTATTATGAACAGATGAAATCAAAACAGCAAATGTCGCCCCAAAATGGGTTCACCAAAGTAAGTTCTAAACCTACTTATAACTCATGAGGTACAAATTACAGCTGTATTGTTCCAGATGTGCAAGACAGTTACCTGTTTTATGAAATCTATCATTGAATCTATCCTTAATATAAGGACTGCAGAATTACGACCAGAATCATGCATATTAATCTCCCTGAAGTAGATGCTTGTATTGTTCATCATTTCGTGTTAAAGCTTATTTCACATCCAACTTTGGAACAATTAAAAAAACAAAAACAAAAGAAAAACAGATCATTCCAACAAAAACTAACACATCAGGATCTCATTCTCACACAAAAAAGACACAATGGCTGTCTGGTAATCAGCTGTGTCCACAACAACTGGATATAGAAACAGTACAAACAGTACTTTGCATCAAATTATGATTCAAGTCTTAACTAAAGATGGTGGTATTATCTTGACATCTTTACACTCTTTGGCTTCTCAACAAATGAATGTCAATGACAAACTACTGTCGAAGCAGCACAGAGTTCATCTCTGCTCCTGGAAATCAAGACAGACATTATGCAGCACTGAGCAGATGATGCAACACAGTTTTCTTTTCATGTCTTCCTGCGTGCGTACAAAGACATAAATAAGTAAATCTGCAAATCGGTAGCCTTCTTTGGAGGACATTATATTGGCTAAAGTTATCAATGCTGCACTTGGCTTCATTTTGTCCCGTTGCGTAATTGTGGAGCAAATGACACGTCAAATGACCTTGCATGTCCCAGGCTCAGGCAGATGGTGGGATTAATTGGCTTTTTATCATTTGTGGGGAAAAGGAATGACTGGAATCTTAAGTCACTCCATAAAAGCTGCACTCTGTGAGGACTGCTTAAAATTATTAAAATCCCTGTAAAGGGCTGATTCAAGGCAGTAAAACATGAGGAACTACCAATAAAGACCCGGCTGCTCTGGTTGAGTGAAGCCTCACTGACTCTTTATGAGCTGCACAAAAACACATTACTTACTCACTTTGACAAGTAGCCGAGGCATGAGGGCACCAGAAGGAGACAAACATACTATCTGAAAAACAATGAGCTGAATCGCTGGGACTCAAGAGTTACAACATGCTGCCAGACTATTGTAAACACAGACTTGAAGTTGAGAATAAAGAAAAAGGATGTTGAAGAAGAACGACACGTGTGCATACGTACTGCTGACCCACTTACGCATTGCATTTGGTAAATCAGAACCAATTACAACTCATAAAATATGGAATTTGGGGTACAGCACTAAAACATTCACATATTAAACCAGATGTGCACTACTGGACTGTGACCTTTGGCACCAGCTTTAGGTATTGCTCTGGTCAGAATCTGGGTATGAAAAATATTTTTCCATCAAAACTTTGGTAAATTCCCTCTTTTTTTCCTCCTCAAATGGGTTTTGGTCAGATCTGTTGAGCAGGCCCAAAATAAAGACATCTGCTAACCTTTGCTATGGTCTGCTGGGCCAGACATTTTATTGAATTAATCTTTCAACAATAGTCATATTACATTATATTCTAGGGTTATCATAACAATAACACAATAAGTCTGAAATTAGATTCAAATTCATGGTTTGGATAACCACCCTGTACCACAACAGTGAAGGTCACATTCCAGTTTGGAGCAGAATGATAAAAAAATGTTTAAAAATAAACACACAGTTTTAAACCTGCTGTTCTATCAACTGATCAAAATAATTAAACTCACTTAATTTAAGGGTAAAACCTCAGAAGCTTGTTGCCTTCCCACTATATATCACAGTTCCTGCTGAATGATGAAATCTCACTGAATGTTGCATTATGTCCAGTGTGGGGTCAGTGACGGACTGCAGTGTAGATGCTGTTTTCAGCCTAAATGTTTCTTTTACAGAACCTTTTGATGAAGAATCTGAAAACCATTCAATTGTATGTTGTTCTTCATTTTTTCATACAGTTTTTTTAGCATTGGTATTTTTTTGGTGATAGTATTTTAGACAAGAAATTACCACAATATTCAAGACTACATCTTCAAATAGACTTTTTGGTCTGACCAGCAGTCCAAAACCCAAAGTTAATCACGTAAACATTGCAGAAGCTAGAACCAGTGAATGGCAATTTTGTTTGATAAGTGATTTAAACCAGCGTTTCTCAAACTTTTTACACCATCTACCACTTCAGAAAATATTGAGCTCTCAAGTTTCACCACTAGTGTGGACATTTACTTTACTGGTGCTTCTTAAATAACCTCTAGCGCATGTGCTCAATTCACTGTCGTCCACTTTATTTTCAACATGGCAGCTCAAAATATTCTCCTCATGGTCTGCACGCCTCTTCGTAATTGTTTATGTTTGGAGCAGTGATTGTGGTGTTTCTGCACCGTTCGTTTTCAGTCTCTACATTTCACCTCCACTTGCTATCTCACCAACACAGTTTAACTCAGACATATAAAAGGGATTATTAGAATTTTTCTTTCCTCACTTTCATAAATATGCCTCCAGGGCTGCTCAGTTTACAGTAGAAATGCAGTGGAAAAAGGTGTCTGTGTCATCTGTTACATGACTTACCTGGAGGGCACAGTTCATCATACGAATGATGTAATCAAACTGTTGGTGGTCCAATATGGCGCGGTTCTGCTGAACGTGTAGACTCAGTTCTTCAGTCAGACACTGGCGAGCTGCTTTGCCTTTTAATGCTCGCAGTGCAGCCGGCAGCGTCTGTGAGGAGAAAGGTGGACAAACAGAAAAATATAAGGTGACTGACCTGACAGGAGGGGTTGATTCCAGAAAGAGATGATCAACAATTTGTGATGGGAAACAACTTTGTTTCTTGAGATTTAAAAAAAAATGTTTTATGAAATATTGTTAAGTGGCATAATGTAATTTTGTTTTCCATTCACTGCCTACAGCAACACAATGTACCAACACAGTACTTCCACCTAATTCGACCTGCTGTACGGTTAATGTGTTCAAACTGACCATTTGGCAGCGAAGGATTTACAGGCTCACGGGGGGTTGAAGGGATACAAGCTACGCATTCTTACATTTGCACAGAGATGCAGACTTGCATTACATAACTCATATACGAAGCCAGCGGGATACATTAAGTAACTGGCAACCATCCCATTTGAAGCACGTACATGAGGCCACAACGAAGGAAAATTTGAGCTGACATCTTTGTGTAGCCTGGATGCTTGTGGAGGCAAACACAAGAGACAGGAACATTGATTATAGATATCAGCATGGATTCAGATTTAGGGTTTGATTACAGGCCCCATCTATTTCTGAGTGTCTGTGTGCCAGCTGGGACATATTGGTATCATGGGTATCATGACGGAGGTGAGGAGAGATCTACAGCTCCACAAAGGGCAGATGCCTCCAGTTAATGAGCTTGTTTAAAGGTTGATTGGGTCCCCTGATGAAAGACACTGTGCATCACCTTTTCAGTCTCCAGGGTCTTGTTGTCAAAGATGAAGGAAATGCAGCTCCGCACCACCTCCAGCCTGCGAGCACTGTTGAACACAGATGCTGTCTTGCCCATAATAGACACTGGAATACAACAGAAAGACAGATTAGGTGAGGAATCATTTCAGGTTAAAACCACAGCTGCTATGAATTATTGTGATTTCCTGGATCCCTTTTCTTCATTAAAGAGGGCTATTTCAACTATTTATTCAAATATTCATAAACTTTGCTCAGATACTCTTAACTCCATAAAAGCTACCTTTGAGGCAGATTTTAAATAGGTTATTTCAGGATATATGTGGGATGAGATTTTGAAAAGGGGCGCACAGATACCCTACCTGTGCCAAACACAGTTTCATTAAGAGCAGGATCCAACACCACACAGCCACTACATATAAGATAAGTGATAAGTCTGGTTTGCCCTTCTATACGTAAACATTGGACCGTGATCTTGAAAAATCTTACTCCTAATACACTCCTAATTGGCTTTTTACTTAATCTCTATCTGATATTGTTAAAATGGAAACCCTCAATTCCACCTACTCTCACACTTTGGATTAGAGATGTATATAACAGCTGCTGCAAGCATCTGAGTATTTTCATATGTCACAGACATAGTTTTCAGTTACCAGTCACTGTGGGAGATATTTAATAAAGCTACCTCTGTAGGTATGTTAGTGAATGCTCATATCATCACAGCAGTATGCATTGTACAGTACAGTAGTCTTAAGTTGGCCATACCGACGGGTGGTCCGGCAGGTACAACACACTTCCTCTCAGGTCGTGTAGACGGAGGTGTGCTGCTGTGTTTTGCTACACCCTCCTGCACCAACTTCTCCACTTTTTCGTCATCCAGTAGGGGGAAGGGTACCTGATGCACCCGCAGGTGGGATCCCTCTGATGGCCGAGGCACTTTCTGGAATGCCATGTGTGGGTTTGGGTTCTCCTGCAGAACACATACATGTATTGATAGGATACACAGCTGTACATACAGTGGATATACAGCAAAACACATGTGGAGGATGCTAAAACGTCTGCGGTTTATGGTACAACACCAGTTCAACAGAGGAGATGGAGTTGTAGTTATCTGCATCAAGTCTTACATTTCTGTACAGCTGCTCAGAGAGTTCCCTGACGTGCTTCTGCAGCTTGGCCGGGCTGACCTCTTCTTCCTTAAAGCTGTCAATGTCTAAGGCCACCAGCTACAAAACGCACAACCAAAAAACACACAAAACACAACAAAACAGCATTATTTAAAGGGAAAAATTGGCACTTTCCATGTATATGTCCCATCACTGTTGATGGTAAGCGTAGTCAATTGAAACAATATTTTTCTCAGCGTGTGCTTTACTGCACAGAGAAAGCTGAGCTTACTGCTGCAAAATCTGTAGTTCTTTATTCATCCAATGATGATGATGTTGGTGTCACGGGAGGTCTACAAGCTATTTCAGCTTAGATTTTACTCTGCACCTCTGGGTAGCCAGAGGGCCATGCTAGATGAGTATTTTTGTCACCTAACATTATGTTTTGGTCAATAAAGTAATAGCTATAGTCTAGGGTGGTAATACATGGCAACATGGGCATGAGCATCGCGTACAATGCATCCTGGTACATGTAGGCACTGCTGGCTCAGCTCTGCGAGCAGGAAACTCAGCTTTCTTTCTTAAAATAACATGTACTATGGAATGAATTGTTTCAGTTGACTACATTTACTATCAACACTGACTGCACATCCACATGAAAAGCTTAATTTTCCCTATTCAAATATTAAGAGCTGGATCATCTACTTGAATACAATCTGATGAACAGTGTTCCTGCAGCAAAGTCAGTCATTACTGATAATGAGCTTATTAAACAGATTGAGCGTCGTCATTTTAGTGTAAAAAATGTTTATGAACTTCACTACTTAATGCTATAAAGTGAAGGGTAATAAAGTTCAGCTGTAAGTGAAGCATCATGGTACAGTACCTCATCAAAGAGATCGCAGGCTCGATAAGGCGGACCTCTCTCTGAGACAAAGCCAGCGAAGGCCATGCCATCCAAAACCTTGGTCAGAAAATCATTCTCAATGAGGCCCCGCTGGCCCAGGAAGGCAGTCTGGATAATGTCAGAATTAGAGCAGTTACAACCCAACACAGACAGGAGAAATGTAATCTTGTTCATATGGACATACTGTACCGCAGAGTGAAAAACAAGCATAGTGATCACAGCCATTTTTAGAATAAGATTACAAAATCTCCAACAAATATCTCTGCAAGGGGGCCTGAGACCAGCATCTTTTATTGTTGAAATCATGGATAAGTTCTTCAGCATGTACAAAAAGGGGAATAAATCTAGTCATAAATGACTACATGCAAATGAATTTAATTTACTTTACGCATAATTATTTGTGCTTGTGGGTAGAGAGGAGATAAAACACAGTTCACTCAAGCCTTCCCCACTCAGTGATTCCAGGCGAATAAGCAGAGCGTTTGTTTATAATGTGATCCATGTGGGGTACTTTGAGGATGATGTGCTGAGGGGTTACCACGGAGACGCCACAGACACGAACAAACAAAATCCCCGGCACAAAACAAAAATGTAAACCTAATACGTTTCATATGGCTCATTGCCGGGCTTTGCCCAAGGTTACGGGATTGTGTCCGGAGCTTGCATAAACAAAAGGATAGCATCACGGAAGAGTCATGGAGCCTCTACAACACATTTAAAACAACATGCATACTCACACAAACACACACACTATGAACCCCTGACAGGTTTATCTGTCAGGTCTTTACATGTAATTCCACCCTCAGTGCTGGACTCCAGCTAAAAACATTCTTGGCAGATTAAAAGAACAAAGTGTTTGCTGAGGAGAAATTGCTAAAGGAGTTAACCTTAGGTCACCTATTGGAAAATGAGGTTTCTGCAAAATTTGGACTACTGCACTGGTAATTCCATTCTGTCGTAATCTTACCTTGTGAAAATGAATTACAGGTTCAGAATGGATGCGGATGAGCTGCAGACAAGACCTGTAGCCCTGGAAGAGTTGTGCAAACAGCCTGAGAAAGACGGCCCTCACCTCCTTGTCCTGAAACACACACACAGACAAACATGACTCATCAAACAGCTATGCCACTCATGCAGTCTGATAAGTTAATTATGACACTTGCAGGTCATTTGTCTTTGGGGTAATGGGTTATACCGTCAGTTAGTGCCTCCAACGCTAAACTTTTAATGATAACGTACTCTGTCTGATGAGGGCAATCATGTCCTCCTCATGTGGGAGTAGGAGGACATCACTCCTCACAATGAGACAGCCTGAGGATCACAAATGAATAAAGGGCATGTGATCATGAGGCTGACTTACCAACAACTTGAGGTTG
The DNA here is from genome assembly GCA_027495735.1 of Lutjanus campechanus. NCBI lineage: Eukaryota > Metazoa > Chordata > Actinopteri > Lutjaniformes > Lutjanidae > Lutjanus > Lutjanus campechanus. The sequence continues at coordinate 54,828 of JAJHUR010129020.1, read as the reverse complement.
GAGGGTGCAGTGCGAGGCGGAGGGAATGCGTTGTCTGCTATCTCCAGATCGGGGTGCAAAACCTAAGAAGAAAACATTTATTGGTTTTCATGCAGCAGACGCTCCCATCTACAACAACCTTCAGGTGCAACAGTAACATAAGTGAACGTTCCTCCTGCATGATGAATAACCAGATAATACAGCAAACCATGAAAGTGTCACGTGATTTAATTAAGTAAGTAAAGTATGAACTTCAATTTTATCAGCAGTCACTGAGCATGTTTGAGCCTAACAATCCATAATTACTTGAAGGGATAGTTTGAACTTTTTTGAAGTGGGGTTGCATGAGTTATCCTTAGCCATAAATCACTGTATTACATCCATACCCCCAGTTGGGAGAAGGAGTAAAAGTACTGTAGCTAGGAAGCTCAGCAATGAACTGCTGTGGACAGGATCTGCCGCAAAAGGTATTTTAGCCATCTAAAAAAGAGGCACCTGCAAAAATCATTACGTTTAAGTGTATGCTATATTTAGAATATTTTCACCACTTTACCTTGCTGTCAGACAGCCTTTTCTGATAGAAACCACTGTTATACAAGCCCAATATTACTTCCTCTGTAGCCACCAGACTCCTTTGGCAAAACAGTAATTTTACCTCACAGAAGACAAGAGTTGTAGGTCTACTGCTGCCATGATCGGTCAGTCTGTGTTATTGTGTGACTTCAGTGTTTTAAAGGCTTAGTTTGGATTTACCGAAATCACACAACAACACAAACAGAATGACCGATCGAGGCAGCTGTAGACCAACAACTGCTGTGTTCTGTGAGGTCAAATTACTGATTTGCCTGGTGACTTTACAGAGAGTGATATTGGACTTTGGCAGTTTCCCATCAGAAATGCTGTCTGCAAGTTAAAGTAGTGCAAATATTCAAAATATATAAGGGAATTGATATCAATTTATTTAAGTAGACCTTTTTTAGGTGCCTGAAATACATTTGGCTGCTGACTCTGTCCACAGCAGTACACTGCTTAGTCTCCTACACTGTCCCGTCTCTCTGCTTGTCTAAACTGGGAACTGCAATCTACTGTAGGTAATACGCCAACTATAGAAAACTGCCTCATACAACCTCACTTAAAAAAATCAAAACTATCCCTTTTATAAATTTGTCTGTGTGAAAGATAGACTGACAGACATGTACACAGATGCTCAGCAAGGACATGCTGTGATTTGTCTATTTGGTGTTCAATGTTGAACCAATTATTGAATTTTGTCTTGCTCATTTCAAATGGCATCATGGTCATAGTTAAAATATTCAAGTTGCACGTGTGTGTGTGTGTGTGTGTGTGTGTGTGTGTGTGTGTGTGTGTGTGTGTGTGTGTTTACCAGGGACAGGGCTGTCTGTGTTTGGTGTAACACAGGTTCAGGGAGCAGGGACAAGTGGATACACTCAGGAATCTTTATTGTTCCTCCATCCAGGTCAGCAATAATAACATCCAACTGTGAATCACACATAAAACACAGACAGGTCAGGTGGTCTGATTGCAGCTGGAGGGAGTACTGTGAGTGTGTGTACACGCACGTCTGACGAGGTTCAGCCGAAACCAGCTAAATAAACATCACGTTGAAGGGCAGAATACTTAATCTTCGTGTCTAAAAACTTCCTGAAACCAAAAGACTTGTTAAATCAAAACTCTCCTTGTCAGTAGAAAGAACAAGTCCTAAAATGTCACAATGCATCATCACTTTCAGGACATCAAAACAAACTCTGAAAGACATATTTCTTAATGATTCACAGGTGTTTGAAAGCATGCAACTAAGTGGGAGCTCAGGATGCCTGCAACACATCTGCACTCACCAGATCCTGGATTTCACTTTGAAACATGGAGTGGACTCCAATGATGAAGGGAGTGGGCGAGCTCAACACCTCCAGCAGCCGCGAAGGCAGAATAGGGATGTATGGGTAACTGAACACACAAAAGGAAATGTACATAATATGTACAATAAGATAAGGAAGACAGAATTACACAATTAGTGGGAAACTGAGAGCCTAAAATATACTTCCCTGCAGGGAAGTGATGTGTTTGAGTGCACGCTATTATGAAACTGGAACTCAAATGAGTAAACACACATTAAGTGATAAGAGAGCAGTTAAAGACAGAAACTGCACGTGGAACGCACCGAATGTTCATAAATTTTGCAACAATATCATTTACAAACTTTAGAAATTTTTCCATCATGACCATCTACTAGAAACTTGGGCATGGGCAAAATGTAATATGTGGAAAATATGCATGCAATAACAAAAGGTTGAGACGGAAACAATCAGTAATGAGTAAATAATTGAAAAACAGATTTGAACAGCTCTTTTTACAAAGAGATTGGCAATACTGATGTGACAAAGGCTTGTCATTACGCCACCTTGGCTTTTTTACACTGAACTTAACAGTGCTGCTATAAAGCACCTCGTGACTACGTTTACACAAAGCTTCCCTCTTTCATTCATTTAATCACCTTCTTGAAAAGGTCAGCATTGTGATATCTGCACATATCCAAAAACCTGCTGATATCAAATTCTGTCATAATATTCAAAAGTAGTTGTGTTTCTGCCTTTATGCCAGCCTTGCAAAGTGTTAGCAAGTTGGTTTGTTTACAGCACAAAGCTGACTGTAAACAGAGGACGTGTGTCACAAATTGAGACGCATATTCTAAATGTGCTGTATACATATCCAAAGAACACTCCAAGAACAACACCAGAATAATGCCAGCGTATCATATTTAGCCATATTTTCAACAATATTGGTAAATTTATGTGGATGTATGTAAACAAAGTATGTGTTAAAGTATGTGATTTCAAAAACACACAATCACAAACAGCAGTGAATGTGTAACACAACAGCATTGTGTCCCGTCCTGCCGGCTCACCCTTGTACACAGACATTGATTTGGCTCTGTTACTACCTCCGCTGGTGGATCAGAGGCAGAATAAAAATGCCCCCCATTGTGTATTTTATACAGACTGGCAAGGCTGAATGACGGCGCAACGGTCCCGCCTTGAACAGGCTACGTAAAAGGGGCTGATGGTTCAATGAGAGGGCATTGTGAAGTGCTTTGTCCAGTTCTGTAGCAAAGCCCCAATTCCACCACATTTCATTTGATTGTTTTCTTTATTTCTTTCGAGACATTCCTCATCCCTCATATAGAATCTATAGCCCCGATCAACACTCACACCACATAATCCTTTTAACAGATGCATATATAGCTTATAGCTACATAGGTCTTAATTATGAAGACATTTTGATATATCACACAAGGAAATAACAGGGTGCTGATATTGTGCGTGCTGGCTCACTGTCACAGCTTACTGGGACACTGAAATAGAACAGAGCTGTTGTTCGTATTATTAGTAACATCTGTGCTTTTCTACAATGACACAATGTCTACTGTGACAGATGCCTGTTGTCTCAATGTATGTGTGTTATACTTTGTCAGCCTCTGTTTTATCACCTGTTTTGTTGTGTTACCAGATGAATCAATGGAGACTGAACTACTGGTATTTTGAGGTTTAATGCAGTCATGTTGCGGTTTGTAATTTTTAGAAATTTTATACCAGGATGAAAAATTTTGTCTCCAAAACTTCCTTCTAAAGCTGGTTTCAAAAGTGTCTTTGTTCCAAAAAGAGGAACAAAGATAATCACAGTACAAGTGAAAGGCACTTCTAAGAGACGAGATTTCTGAAAGAGAGTGGAAAATTTTGAAGTTACTTAATATACAGGGTTTTGCAGGGTCAAATTTTGTGATCTTAAAGGGTAATCTTATCCAGAAGATATACCTGTTTCTAAAACTGAACACAATGATGAACAAAGTTAATCATCAGTCAAATCACAAGCTGTGGAAGTCATGACACCGGCCACGCTGTTTGTGGAAAGTCACAAGAGAATCTGTCCCGCTGCACACTTACCTGTATTTAAGAGGAAACATGAGGGCTTCCAGGGCGCGACACGCCTCTCCCAGCCTCTGGTAACTGGTGGAGTGAAACAAAACCTTGTGTTCTGTCAGAACCGCACAAAACAGGCTTAGAACATTTTGGATTCCTGGAACGAGAAAACAACAGAGAACGAAATGAATGAGGTATTTGTTGGAATGTGACGGTCACGTTGTTCCAGATCATTCATCAAATATTCGTGGCTATTTGTGGACTCAGATTAGAACACACAATATTCATTTGGGAGTCCTGTTCATATCCATAACAGCTTCAAGACGGATTACAGCAATTCAAAACATACTATATTTTGTAGAACTGTGGCAGTGTTATGCACAGCAGCCATAACAATCTTAATATGCAGTACAAGGTTGTTGTGCTGGATGGCAATAGTTGTGCACTGGTGTATTAATCTCACTTTGGTGTACTACGAAGCAAAACTAATGGGTTAGCAATGCATAGGGCCGCAACTAACAATTATTTTAATTGTTGATTCATTTGTTTTTATTGTCAAGATTAATCGATTAGTTGTTTGGTCTATAAAATGACAGAAAATTGTTTCACTGTTTCCAAAACCCCGAGGCAATGTCCTCACAACCCAAAGATATTCAGCTTAATGATTTAAGAAGCTGGAATAAGAAAAATTTGACTTTAAATTTACATAAACTGCTTAATTTTTAAAATACTTGGTGATTAACTAAATAATCAATTAATAATCAATTAATCATTACAGCTCTAGCGATGCATGTTGAGCCTAAAAACAGGTCTTTCAGTGTCATGAAGGTGGCTCTCTTTTAACATGGCTTATCACCATGGTAACTTATGTTGAACACATAACCAGCTCCACAGGAGGTTATGTTCAGAGTTTCAGCTGTAAAAAGTGCCACTGTTTAACTAATTCTGTTCCTGACGATACTGTCTGAGAGATACAGATTCTCAGCTGAGGGGACATATTATATAGGTCTGTGGAAACTTGTTGATCTTAGTTAGAGTTAATGTCACTGAAGGAAGTCGTGTAATGTAATCACAGCAGCTCAAATTATATGCATCACGTTGCCATGGGAATCTACATGCACTCAGTCGGTGATGCAGAGAATTATTTTTTCTTCTTTGCTTCAAGACACTTTAAATTTTACACAGCATATCATCCAGACACTATACGAATGATGAATCAATTAAGGACTTACAATTAGAGCTGCAATGATCAATAGATCAATAAATCCTGAGAAAATTAGTTGCCAATTATTTTGTTAATTGACTAATTGTTTCAGTTAATTTTCAAGCAAAAAGGTCAAACAATTTCAAGCTCTGGCTCCTTTTTTTTGTCATTTATGAGCATTAATGAGTAAATGAAGAATCTCTGATTGGTTGTACAAAAGAAACAATTTGAAGAACATCACTTTGGGTTCTGGGAAACTGTGTTTGTAATTGTAATTTTTCACATTTTTGTTTTACATTTTATTAACTAAATGATTAATTGTAAAAATAATAGATTAACCAAAAATGACAATAATTTTTAGTAGCAGCCCTACTTTGAATGATGTTTTTATGTTTGATCCCAATTTGCTGCCAACTCCATTTTCCACTGCTGGTGCCTCATAGAGAATATTCAATCAACAAAATTCATTTCACTTTGATTTGGTCACAAACTAAATGCATTTCCACACATCCTTCATTATGAGACAGTGTCAGTCCTAAATGCACTTTTTGAGTATAACGTTTAAATATTCTCTAAAAAGTTTTAAATTTAATGTGCAGTTGTCTGTTAGAAATAAACAGCAGACATCAAGAGTGCATTTAGTCAGTAAGTAATGTCCTGCCCGCATCCCTCTCTTGCCTAATTTGCAGTAACAATTTTGCTTTTTGTTGTAATATAAATTTTTATATTTTTGTAGTTCTCCATTATAACAACCTGCTCTTTTTGACTGAAGTAGCTGGCATATGATTGGTTCATAACACCTCAAATGCCCCCGTTCCTTTCCTTTGCCTGATGAAGAAAGCCTGGGTTAACGAAGCAATAATAGTGATACCCATTACCTCTCACTAGGGTTGTAGGGTTCACCGAGCCAGCTAACACAGAAAAAAAGCCTAGCTATGCTGAAGTGTTGGTGCCTCTGCAGCACCAAAAAGGCTGAGCTGTGTCTGTTCTTTGGTCAGGAGAAAGCCTGAAAAAACTATAACTCACTTCATTTCAGAAGAGAACATCACTTTGTCTGCAGCCTCACCGGTTTATTGAATAAACTGGCTCTACAGTGTGTCTTTGTCTTTGGTAGGTGAGAACTGTGCTGCCTTTTGCTTTTCAACGGCATTGGACAAATACATAAATACTGAGCTAACCCTGAGCAATATGAAAGAAATTCAGAGTGAAAAGAGCTGTTTATGTATTAAAGTAAATTGCTGCAAAAATAATTTTGCTCCGTCAGCATCGCCTTGATTGTTAATTTGCAGCATTAGTGTATTTCTCCATCACAAATTTACTTTGGTGTAGCTGTCTCAAAGGTTTAATCTAAAATATTAGTTAAGGAGTGAATCACAACAACTGCAATAATATCACTTAGAAACACAGCACCACTGCCTCTTCAAGCCATGTAAACTGCTGGCCTGTGATGAAAAAATAAATAAATAAAAACGTCACGACCGAACGGGACAGTTTATGTTTACTGCTGAATATAAACCTATAGGAAAACTCATCTCTGAAAAACAAAAGGAAATGACACACTCTCATACCGTATAAATAATATTTCAAATACCGATGTGACAATCTGGAAGAATTCTAAGTTTACAGTTCCTGTTATTGTTTCCTATCAAGCAACTGACAGACCAATTCATCACACATTGGAGTGATAAAGACAGAGGAACACTGGCAGACATGTATCTGCGCCACTGGGGGCGCTGGGTCTGGAGTTTTGGCTGCCTGAGTGAAGCATTTCAGTGATAAACAGGAAACTGAACACGAGCCTCAACAAAATCTGAGTTCTGTAAAATGAAACGTCTCAAGCCGTTTCATCTTTTTTAGACAGAGTGGGTACAAGTGTTATTTTTGGAAGCACCTTTTTATATTAAGAATGCACCTCCGGTTTCATAACACCTCAGATTCAGGTGTTTACTTATCTTATGGAAACAGCGACACACTTCCGAGTCCTAAATAAGAAGTGACAGCAACATCTCCGGACAACAGAAGAGACAAAGGCAACAAACAACAAACAACAGGGCTGTTGATGGCCAGTTTTATCTCGGCCCGGGGGGGATGTACTTCCTGTGCAGAGTGACATGTTTAACACACATTCCTCTCTGGTGACTCAAGTGACCTGTGCACAGAGAGCGATGTGCCGACCTGCCTGCCTGTACAGCTACTAGCCAATCCTTAAATGGACATGGGGATGACTTAATAAGTGGAAACGGTGCACTTGTTCTCTCTGCTGAAGCGGATCAGCTGACTTGGATATTTACCTTCCTGTCAGCATGCAGAGAAGTCAGTTTTAAGGGCGGAAGAATGATTAACTTGGCCAACGTCTAACTGTCACTTTCACTCTGTATGCTGTGTGAGTTTAACTCTCAACCCGAGGTTCCTGCATACATTCGTCCTGCTACACAGTCAGAAAAAAATATCATATTAATAGTTAAGCAAAGTGGGATTAAGCACAAAGCCAATTATTACAACAATCTGCGACTTGTTCTACAACAGCAGGAGGAATGACAACAAAGAGATAACTGCACACTTTGATCACTATGATCACTGAGCCACTAAATTTCTATAGTCCTTCATTAACCCTCTCTGCAGAATGTATTAGAGGACCAGTCAGACAAACAGACAAACTTGTTACAATTTTAACAATAATGTCACATATTGAGCACCTTTCAAACACACATTAATTGTGGCCCTGTGACTGCTTTGAGGACAAACAGCACTGCATAGTGGACTGTACTGATTAATGAAAACAGGCTTATGAGGACTGACAGGTCATGGCTGGTATTATATAAAGACTGTTTTGTTTTGTGTATCCAGATTGGCTAAAAATGCATGACTTCCACATAACCCTGGTCACATGTGTATCGTGCAAGTACCCCCCATGTGCATGTTCACCACTTTATCCAAACAAACAAAAGATGGTGTGAATACACTCAGGAAATAAAATCCATTCTGTCTTGAAGCACATTCTTCTAACCAAATGAGGCTAAATGAGGGCCAACTTTCCATTGCAAATCAAATTTCAGGTGAATAATATTTAATTTCACTCTCAACTCTCACAGATGTACGCCTAGAGTTACAAAAGGTGAACTGAGGCCGATTCTTCTAGAATGATTTGAGAGTCTAAAAATATAATGAACAATAGCTCAGTTCACGATTTTTTACAAACTGCGATAAAGGCTGAGGAAAGTGATAGTGACACTCCCTGAACACAGTTGAACAACTCTATGCATGAGTCATGGTGAGTCAGGCATGTTGTATCTTTAATAAAGCACGTATTGCTTGTGTAAGTCGGCAACGTGAAACCACCAAACTGCATCAAGTCTTCATCATGTGCTTGTTCTAGCCCAGATTAAATTACAGAAACACTGATGGGACAAAACCACCATAATCTTGCCTCAGGCCGAAGTTCTTAATGGTTCATTGCAAAAGTCTCCTGATTGTAAAAGTCCTACAGTGCTGTAGTTTACCACCATGTGATTAGCAAAGCAGAACTGAGCCTCTAAAAATCTGATAAGTCTAAGGACTGAATGAATGTAAAATATGTCAGAAACATTAAGCTGCTAAGACTAATATGATTAAGACAAATGTTCTTAGAGTGCCAACTATCAGACTGTAGCAACCAACAACCCAAAATGTCTTAAAACCTAAATGGGATATTTTGTAAACGTGACAACCTGCAGGAGGAATCCATTCATTTGAGAAATTCCACAGCCGGATGTTAATAACAAATAAATGACACCACATAGAGTCACTAACAAGTCACACTCTGACTAAGTCTCTTCCCATCTCATGATTGCTAGTTACTAGTTATCAAAGTGCCTGAACCCACCCAGCTGCTGAAAAAGCAGAGCAACACTTTTGCATGTGACAGGCAATGTGTCGTTCAGAGGCGTCTGGATGAGCTGCCGGTCTCCTGCTCCCAGGCTAAACAGCTTCTGTAAAGGAAAACAAAAAGCAGCAAAGGTCAGAAAACAGTCATGGAAAATTTCTAAAGCCATCGTGTCTGCAGGGTCGAGTTATACAACAGACAGTCATCCATTAAGATTTATAGTCCAATGTACTGTGGCTGTATCAAATAAAGAAGATGCATGCTATTTAGTGCTTCACAGACGCTGCAGCTGCAGGGCCATTTGAATAAGTTTGCTTGTCATAAAGCAAAGAAAACTTCAATTACATGGTTGCCAAAATATAACTGGTACAGCTGCAGCAATATCACACACTCCTTGCATTAAGGGAATAGAATAAAACATTCCCATAGTGTGTATCAGCTGCTGAAATGTGCGTTTAATGGAGGTGATGCAACAGTTCTGGTTTGGATATCAAAGTCTTTTGGAAAAGGTTTTTGATTCAGATTTTTGGGTACTGGGGCATGAAAAGTGGTTGTGGAGGTATTTTAAGGACCAGTACGTAGGATTTAGCTGCATCTAGCAGTGGGCTTACAGCTTGCAAACACCTTGTCTCACTCTTCCCTTCCAAGAGTCTAGGAGAACCTACAGTAGCTGTGATTTTAAAAAAAACACGAAAAAAACACGAAAGGCCGTATCTAGCTGGGCTGGGCGATGTCTACCAAATTGGTATATGAGGATATCCACAGTGAAACATCATGATGGACAATAATATTGTTGCAGTGTTTATAAGGGTCTTTGTTTCCCCACCACATGTCCATAACTTACTTTGAAAGAACAAAAAAAGAAAATAATAAATCTTAGGGAGTGGAGAGGTAGTGCAATGAACAGCAGCAACAGCTTCTTTTTATTTTCTCTCCTACTTGTCAGGCAAAAACTTTATGGCAACAGTGGGACACACGATCTCAAATACAGAAGGCATTTAAATCACCGTGTTATGAGGGTAGAGGGCTCAGTGATTGATGACTGTCAGCCATCACAATCGATGACAGTTATTGCCTATTGGCCCAACCCTAGTGCATGGAGCCAGTGTTTGCTTTGGTTTGGTTTGTTCTGGGCTACTGTAGAAATATGGCAGTGCAATGTGGCAGGTGTCTGTCTATATAAATGGCTCATTCTACGAAAACAAACACAATCATTCTTATTTTCAGATAATTATACACTAATGAAAATATACTTATGAATATTACACTAATTTTCTGCCATTATCTGCCAATAAATACCAGTAAATCTTACAAACTGGACCCTGGAGATGGTAAAAGTGAAGTGAAAGTGAAGTGAAAAATCAAAGGTATTGCATGGTCTCCATTCATACAATTCTTGACATACTTGTATGTTTAACAAAGTGTTGTTTTGACAAATGAGTCTGTTCCACTGCTGACGTTCTGCCTGAAGGCAGACTTGAAGACTTGGGATGTGAAGTGGCGTCTTGCTGGGGAACAGCCCAAATTCTTTCCTCTTATAGCACATTAGCCATTAATTATAACAAAATATGACTTTGGATTTGGATTTTAGATCTGATGAGGATTTTTCCCAGTGGCAGTGGCAAACAATTTTCCAATATGATTGAGACATACTTTGGCTCCAGGTTTTTTTTAAAGGTGTAAGTAAGTAATCTACTGCCTGATGCACTGCATTTACAGCCTCACCTTCTAACATTTGGCCACCAAACTGCAGCAAACAAAACACAAAGTAATGAGGGATATTAATGCTCTGACATTTTAAATATATTTTTCCCCTAAACTGTTATAAACACAGTTTAAGAGCTCGGCTGTCTCGTCTAGGCCGAGGTATTTTGCTCCAAGTAACATGATGGAAAAAAAATTACGAATATGTATTAGAAAAATTACTGCATGTGGCTGGACAACAATCTCTGGCACCATCTGAACACGACATTCCTGATTGGCTGCACAGCTAACATAAATCATTTTAGTAGCTGCACTATTGAGCCTGAGCCATCACCTCCCAAACAATCACTGGTCCACAGTTGAAAAAAGGACTGTCATGAACCTTTTCGAGTCCCTTGACTGGTTCCCGTGAGGAATAAGCCGACAGCTGAATAGCAAGATGTCTACCCTCAACTATTCTGATAATCAATTTTGAGCCATTTTTAAGATAAAATGTCCAAATTCTCTGACTGCAGCTCCTCAAATGAGAATATTTTCTGGTTTCTTTAGTCGTCTTTGACAGTAAACTGAATATCTTGGGGTTATGGCCAAAACAAGACATTTGAGAATGTCATCTTGGGCTTTGGGAAACACTGATCAACACTATTCATCATTTTCTGACATTTTATGGACCAAACAACTAATAAATTAATGGAGAAAATAATGGGAAGATTCACCAATAATTCACATTAATTGTTAGTTGCAGCCCTATTGCAGGCTGTGAGACTTTGGGTGTGCTTTGCTCCAGACTTACCTGGGATCCACCAGTGACAGGAACCTGGAATGTAAAGAGGTTGGCCACCAAACCCTCTAAAGGGAAACTCAGGCTATCAATGTACACGGTGTAGACCAGACCCAAGCACCCCTGGAAGGACAAAATGTGAAATACAAGTAAGACATTACACATGGACACATATTGAGGATACCTACTCTATATGATAATCAATACTGCAGCTCAAGGTGACATGGGTGACCGTTTTTGATTAGTCTGTGACATTTCGGTGAAGTTTGATAGCACAGTTCATTCTTAGAATATCTATGCAGAAGCACAAGAATCTATAAACATGAATAGCAAAGCTGACCGTGAGTCTGCAAAACATGTGATAAACTCAGGGTGCTTCCATACATATGGCTCAGTTAAAATGTAACCTGGTGTGTTCTCCCAGTTAGTGTGGTTCATTTGGACTAGTGTGAAAGCAGGATCAAGACTGCTTGAAAAGGTGGGTGTCATCCCACATCCAAGTGGACTCTGGTGCAGTTCGTTTGTGGTGTGTATATGGTTGAGGAAGTGATAGTATATTTTATCTGTATAAGCCATGTATAAACACATGCAAATCATCTAGTAATACGTGTGTATGTTAACAAAACTGCTGTGTTTGTAGCCTACTCTGTGTACCATCACTTCATTAAGTCCATTAAAATGTGTGTGACAGCGATCCCAGTAATTATCCCTGAATCATTACTGCACAAGACGCCTTGTGTTCATCATGTTAGTCATTGTTCTTTAAATGTAGCGCCTCTCTGTGAGTTCTTTAGAACAGAACATTAATATATGCTTCAGAAGAATTAAAGTGCTGCATAAACTTCTTTCAGTTTCCTGACTTGATTTCTCCCCATGACACTCGTAAAAACTGCCCAATCAATGAGTTACCTGTCAGTCTCCATGTTTACGCCACTTGGTTCATTTTTAAAAGGTCAGTGTGGACAGGAAACGGAACAGAACTGAAACACAACGGCACTATTTTTTCCTCCGCTTGAGACTAAATGAACTGAACAACAGGTGTGAAAACACCCTCAGTATGTAATAAAAGGATCAGAGATGCTTATTCTTCTATGTCTCATTTACTTTACTGAAGTACGTGCTTACGCTTAAGCAAACTCTGGCCTATTTTGAGGACAGTACAAAGTAGATTAACGTCATCTCCGAGCTGCAAGATGAAAGCACCGATTTGACAAAAATTCAAAGTATTCCTTCTGAACAAGAGGGAAAAATATTTTTTAATCAAGATTTAATCATATGGGGTCTTATTACCCGAAATATTTCTGGATAATCCAGCCTGGACACGAGAATGAGACTTTTAGGTGCAAACACTTGAGCTGGCTGGATCAGGCCATCCTCCTCAGCCTCCTCATCTTCATCTCCATCAGCCTCAATATTCTTTGATCCCTGAAACATAAAAAAGAAGCTATTTCAGTCGACGAGTTCAACACAGTGCCATGGACTACAGTTCTTGAACTGTACAGTACAGCATGCCAGCACCACTGAGCTCTTAGTTTAGTTTGTGAATACATCATGTGCCTCAAATGCATCACTTTGTCCAGTAGGGCATGTAGTAGATCACGTGTGTAGTACATGTGCACATTCTCTAAGGAAAAATAACTGACGGACCACAACATAAAGAGTCTTCAGAGATTATGTATAATACTTAGCAGAGCTGCAACAATTAGTTGGTTAATTGATTAGTTATCAACTATTAAATTACTCGACTAACTATTTTTGATAATCTATTAATCATAGTCGTGTAGTGTTAAAAATGTTCAAATTTTCTGATTTCAGCTTCTCAAATATGAATATGTTCTGGTTTCTTTAGCTCTCTATGACATTAAACTGAATATATTTGGGTTGTGGACAAAACAAGACATTTCAGGACGTCACCTTGGGTTTTGGGAAACAGAATTTAACATTTTTGACTATTTTATGGACCAAATTCCTAATCGATTAATAGAAAAAATGACTGACAGAGTAATCAATAACAAAAATAATCTTTAGTTGCAGCCCTAATATCGAGTAATGTATGCTGAAAAATAGTTTGAAGAATCAACTTGTGTACAAGTTTATGGATGGATTTACAACTTCTAACACTCCATTTTACAATTTTCACTTGAAGGGTGCGCCATTAAATGGGTTTGACAAGTAGGACTAGTGGATACTTAATTGTATTCCTCCTAGAAAACAAAAATAGCCAAGACAAAAATCTTGCATCAGACAAAGTCATAGCTTCAGCCCCCAAAAATCTTAGAAATCCTGCTTTGTCTCCGGAGAGGAGATACACATTTATGAATGTTTGGACTATTAATTATCTCCTTTCCCAATCTGTCCCCATTCAGCACAGCTGCTCATCCCACTGGAGCCATTGAATGAACACAACAGATGTTCTAAAATTACGATGGTTAATAAAAGATCTCGCCTACAAAGAGACAAAATCATATACATGGATTTCCTTAGAGTGGAGCCAGAATGAGTTCAGAAGATTAATGTTGCTTCCCTCCCAGAGATGCAAACTGTTCATACAAAACAAATGCAAAACATCAGAGAGATTACTGAGATGCTAACAACTGCATAATGTGTAGTAATTATTATGTTGAGCAAGATAAATCATTTACAGTAAGCCAAACTTAGCTAGATCATAAGATGTCTTAAATCACTTCCAAACTGGGTGAATATTGCAGACATACTGTATGCGCCCATAACAAATAAACAAAAAGACACTAAAAAAAAGTTTCTAATTTTTGTGGTGTACTGGTACCCGAAGCTTTTAATTGTGGGCAATAATAGTACCAGAAACAAAGAATTATCTCAAAACCCAAATATTTGAATATTAAATTGAAAATTGATCAAAATGAGCCATTAATTTCACCCAGAATTTGTTTTTCTCTCCACTACTGCCTACTTGCAGCATCAAGTGCAGTACAGCTTACCAGCTGTTATATCACACTTGATACAATACAGACTTTTTAAAGATGATAAACAAAACAAAACAAAACAAAACAAAACAATAAAACCAACGATCTATTGGTTTTTACAAATCAAGACTCCATAGTCCCTCAATGGCACATCCATCAGTGCTAAAAAAAACAACAGAACATTAAAAATCAAATCAAGATCTTATATTATAATCCACAAGTCATATTGACTCAAGAATTTTGTTGTCGCACCCATATTTGAAATATTTAAATATAAATATTTTGTTTTAAAGATGCAAATGGAGAAAATGTTATTTCAAGTCTGGATATTACGGTGGCCGACAAGTACAAACGCGCTGCATATACAGAAACGCGCTGCATATAGAAAAACAGATGCAGAAGGAAAATGCTGCAAATACAGAAACACGCTGCAAATAAGAAAACAAATGCAAAAAGAAACGCTGCATATCCAGTCATACAACGGAAGTGCTCCAGGCCTCTAGGGGCAGTGCTGAGCGTCCACCTGTTTATGCAGCGCGTTTCTGTATTTGCAGCGCGTTTCTGTATATGCAGCATGTTTGTACTTGTCGGCCACCGTAGGACATAGACTATAGTGCATTTCAAAATTGTGAAAAAATAAAGCAATTTAGAGACTGTGATTAGCCTAAATAGATCAGGATATTATTTTTGGGCCAGATCACCCACCTATAACTATAAAGTACTTGTTGCTCATGTTATCTACCTCTCCTACATGTCAGGACAAGCTTGTCGTAAAAGCAGCGGTCTCAATGTGGTTCTAATTGTGTCTATCGTGGATCCACGAGCCCTATCAGGACACAGATACACCAACCTCATTCCTAACTAAAACCCTTATCACAATCTGGTATATTTCTCCAGGCAGTGAAAACATGCCATAAGTGCTTCAGTACCTTAGGACCAAGGAGAACGGGATCAAAATATCCCATTCAGATAGGGGTCACATCTCATCATTATTCTTAGGATTTGGTTCAATTATTAGACAAAATACATTCCTCTGCCGCCTGTCTGGACTCTCCCTGGAATCCAACTGACTAGATAAGGATGTCAGTTTAGACAGTAAAGATTATTAAAACACCCTCACGTTTCAAGAAGATCTTCAGTGCCATAAACTGAATCCAGGAATGTGAGTTTATTTTGCAGAGGCATGATGTCTGGACGAGGCCAAATATAGCCTAAATATAATAACTAGATGACAGAAAAGGAAAGGCGATGTTGTGATTGGGAAGTCTATCAAATTTAATAGTTTTTTTTATAGTACAAAGTTTACAGTTTCAATTGTCACAATACAGTGTGTAATATACACAAAGCATCCACGTGTCTTGGTCAAGTGTCTTCTTGGAATACTCATAAACATCTCAATTTCTGGGAGCTATTTTAGACACGAGTATCACTTAAAGGACAAGTGTGTAAGATTTAAGGGATCTGTTGACCGAATATGTCAGAAAAGGAATATAATAATCATGTTTTCATTAGTGTATAAATAAGAATTGTGTTTGTTTTCATATAATGAGCCAGTTATATGTACAGACACCTGCCACAATGCACTGCCATATTTCTACAGTAGCCCAGAACAAACCAAACACTGGTTCCAGATACAAGGGTTGGGCCAATAGACGATAACTATCATCCATCGTGATGGCTGACAGTCATTAACCTCTACCCTCATAACAGTGAGATTTAAATGCCTTCTGTATTTGAGATAGTGTGTCCCCTCAGAGTTGTCATAAAGTTTTTGCCTGACATGTGGGAGAGAATTTTTTTTTTTTAAAAAGCTGTTGCTGCTGTTTGTTACCTTGACTGTGAGTCATTTCTGCAGGTTTTTGCTATTGTAGGTTCTCCTACATGCTTAAAAGGGGAGGGTGAGTCGAGGTTTTTGAAATCCGAAAGCTCACTGAGAGATGCCACTAATTCCTACACACTGACTCTTTTTGATAAAAGCTTTAAAAAAGAAAAAAATAGGCTGCAGTATAGGTAACAAGAGCCTTTTAAGTTTAAGTCCAGTACTTTGATGTTTATGTCATCTGTTTAAAGCCATGTCTAGACAATAAGCATCTCAGATGTGTTGTTTTTTACTTGAGCATCTATGAGTGCAATAAATGTTTTTTTTTTATTTCAATTCATAGAGAGAAAAACTACGATTCACATTTTAATAAGAATTGTCTGTAGTCTCCAAAATGTTTAATACAGCTGAGGGACTTCACCAACCAGTTACGAGCAATGAGAATTAAGTCTGTTATAGGCTCTTCCAAACAGACCCACTTAACAGTTAACAACTGGGCTATTTTTGGTTATTTTCTCTCTTTGATGTGACAATTTGCCCTAAATCCTTGCCCCCCGCATGGTTTAGGATGAACATGGAAAATATGCCCAGTTGTTCAAACAGAGGAATGTTGTGCAATTATGGTCTGGTTCACACAACACGCTGAAATGGTAAAGTAATGAGGAAAAGATGCAGTACTACAGTGTTTATTCTGAACGTTTCACCACCAACCTTTTTGAAAGCTGACACATATTTTTGGTACATGACTGCAATTTAAATTTAACTTGAAAAATGTTTTGCTGATCTAACTGGAATGTGATCGATGATTGCCTTCCACATGTGAAAGGATGTGAAGTCACAGTGGGCAGCACGACAGGAGTCATTTAAGGCCTCTCACAGAGTCAGGCACAGTGAAACAATTAGTTTGGTATTCTGTGGGCTTTTGGCAGGGGGGACATTAACGAGATCATTCATAAGTATAAAAATGATCCCATCCACAAACAAATCTGTCTGTAATCAATAATTTATGGGGTCTGGGACATTTGTGCCATGGCCACTAATCTGCAATCAAACACAATCTTGTATGCATGAGTAAATCACATTAAAAGCACTGGAGGGGAGCACAGGTCCATCCTCTCCCTTTATAACAGCATCCCTCGGCCAGCTCACAATTTATTAGGCTGGATCTACGCAGGCTTTTGTTTTCTACTAAGTCCTCAAATGAAGGAAGACATCTTGCACGGGACAGTCTTTGGCACGTCATTAACTTTGTGCCAAAGACTGTAAAACAAAACAAAACAAGCTTAAAATGGAAAACAGAGAACTGAGAACCATCACATTGCCCACCCGAGACATCCTGATAGTTTCTAAGAATCATAAAAGAGACACACAACGATGAAAGTGATCTCATGCTCATCATAAGACTCCACAAAACTCAGAACTGTCATTGTGATCTTATAAAGAGGACAAGAAGCTTGCTGTTAACAGTGATGTGATGCACAGCTGTCTATGGAGTGACAAACTGAAACAATGTACATCAGGACTAATGACTCTTGCACAGTAGCTCTGTGGTTACCTGTGTTACCTCACGGTGGTCTTTATCTTGTGTGTTGTTTACACCAACATATTCGATCCAATATTGGCATTAGGTGCCGATATGGATGTACTTTACTCATTGGATATCAGACTGACATTGTCAATACACATACCAAGAGAGAGTCCACAATCTGATGTTCATATGAATTATGAATATGTAATAATGTGAGTTTAGGCCCACAGCCAAAATGTTGCAGCACAAATTAATTAAATAGTTATTGAAAAATAAGATATCCAGTAGTCCTCACATTTTTTGTTTCCCAGAACTTTATGAGTTAGATACAGGTGGAGCTTGTGCCTTCTGCAACTGAGTTACTTCTTGCAGCTTGTAATGTGTGTAAAACCAATGTTCTGAGAGGTGGACGTTAGGCCAAATCAGTATTGGCAGATATTGAAATTCATATTGGAATCTTATCGCAACTGGAAAACAGCTGTATGGCAGGACTGAAAACCTTCATCTAGGCAAATGCTGGGATGTGCTACAGCTTCCTGTGACCACGAAAAAGATCAAGCTTTTAAAGAGAATAAACAAAGGAATCAATGCCTGATTGAAAAGCGCCCCAAAAGTGTAAAACCTTACACACACAAAGATGTTAAAGGATGGCTTAGTCAATATGTGTGTGCGTGTGTCGCAGTATTACCTGCAGATTGACCTCAGCTTCGTAGAAAGTGAGGCAGGAGCAGTAGTGTCGGTCTGAATCAATATCTGTCAGCACAACGGTGAAGAAGGTGGGTGCCTTCCTGTCCCTGGACAGCCTCCATCCTCCAGGCTGGCAGAACTGAAAAGATATTTAATAAAATACCATCACACATGGAGGAAGTCACACAGCATGGTCAGATATTCACAGTCTAACTGTAACTGAGGCTGCATCATGTGTTCCAGAGAATGCACAATGTATGGTCTTAGTCATTTAAGTACCAGTCATGTACATCATATACATTTCCGGTGAATTTGTTGAGAATTTGAAACTGTTAAAAGCTCAGTGGTTAATATGCCCCCTGCCACTTTCTGCTGGGAACCCATTCAAACCTTAAATGGATAGGGCATATCACTGTAGCTAGTCTAATCCTAATGTCCCCATGGAGAGCATAGACAGGATGTCCTGCTTCAGTGCAACAATTACATTTGCTCATCAGAGCGGGAAGTGGCATGTTCAGTATTTATTTTCCTTGAAAGTCATCAGTAAAGGTGCCAGATCAAACTGCCAGAGCTCATTAATTATCAGATCATTAATGAAAACATCTTAAATATGACTAATTCCCAGGAATTAAGCAACATAGCAGCTGATTACACTTTAGCACAGAATATTAAATTAAGATTAGAGGGGGAATTTATTTACAAAGCTGTCAGATTTTTTTATTCATTAGAAATTAGGAAAACAATGCATGTCAAAAAAGATTGATCCTTGTAAACAGATCTCTCTTGTAGTAAGTTTGTTTAAATTCTAGCTGTCTGGATTAAAGATTCACTTGAGCTTTGGATATATGAGACTAAAGCATTCTTGTGAAGTATGATGATTCTTCAGGAGTAAATCAAGTTTCTCTGTAATCTTCCCGGAATATCATATTATTTATTTTTCCAAACACTGTTTATTGGGAATTTAAGAATCACACAAATCAACAATTTGTGATGCATGACAAGGCAGAGCCATTTTTAGAAAATTACAATAATAAAAAGCATCTCAAACAGGTTTTAGCTCTCAGAGCAACAGTGTGAGTCATAACCAGTCCTGACACAAAACATCTGCAAAGTGTGGAAACAACACAAGCTTTTACAGATACAGTGTTTTGTTATACAGTTTATCTGATTTTATGGATGGAGACAAATATGTCCACGTGAGCCAACACAATTGACAAAAATGTCAACTCTGCAAGCCAATAACAAAACCACCCACTGCATTATGGGTTCATAAAACAAAATGAGAAACTACAATTTCAAAACAAGAGAAATGAGGGGTTAATTATAGGTACAGAGAAGTGGATAAATTATTGTTTGAAAGACAATATTTGTGGCGCATAAGAGAGCAGAGGGCCAAAATATGAGAGTCAGGCGGGCATTTGGTCAAAGAGACGAGTGTTTGTGTCTGGTCTCTCTGTGTTTTTGCTGGAGGCCCAACTGGCCCTGGCTCTGAGCACGGTGTTTAGACTGCTCCTCAGGGGTTACGCAGGGGATCACCGGACACATGGAGGAAGAGAGAAGTCTGGGGGGGGGGCAAAAACAGATGGATTGATGGACAGATGGAGCCATGTACATGTAATATACTGGCAAACAAAAGAGAGAAAAAAAGAGAGAGGAGAGATTTGAAGAGAAGGAGACCAGGAGGAAGGGAGATTATGAGAGGGGGAGGGGGGAAGGGGGAAAGGGGGTTTTGGCTTATTCATCCTGGAGGTTTGGACCAGGATGCCACCATCTTCCAGCAGATACAATAGCTCTCAGGAAATCTGTTAAACCTGCTTTGTGGTGAGGTGTGTAGTTTGCATGTGTGTCTGCACACACTCAGGCCAGACAGGACTCAAGGACAAGTGCAGATAACTGTGATCCTGTCCTAAACTATTCCAACTATGCCATTCATTGTTGTCAAAAAAGAGACAAACACCTTTGGGACTGCACAGCTCACAAGATCACAGGAGATATAACATCCTGTGCGTATGTGTTTGTAGGAGTGTATTCATGTGTGAGAGGGGGACTAACTGTAAGGGAGGGTGACATGCAGAGACCACGTGGAGGCGCGATGGTGAGAAGATTAACTGACTTCCCTGATATTAAATCAGTGTTTCCTTAAAGTTGTTATCTCGCCTGTAGGTCTGCAGAGAGACACTTGAGAGCTGGCACAGATTCAACGACACTTTAGGGAGTTCAGTGTTTAGTAAACTTCACTTTATTCAGGGACCATTGCCTCCAGACAGACTACTGACATAATTTTACATACAGTTTATGAATGTCTAACAAAAAGATGAATGATTGTCTGGCTGAAAGTTTGTAGCTGGAACCAATATGGAATTTCACAAGAAAACAACGTTGCAGAATCTCGTTAAAAACATTTTTTTTTTTTTAAAAAGCCTCCATACTGCTCATCTGGCATAATCCAAGTCTCCTAAAGCAACAAAATCCCGTTCACTTGTGTGTGCACACTGTCACCACACACAAACACCCAGTCCAGACGGGGTGCATGGGAACATGGTTCCAAGCTAAGGGTCTACAGTGAAGATTTAGGCTTAGTCAACTCAGGTATGTTGGGGAGACATTACAACAACTTCACCTCTTTCTCCATGATACTTTTCTATGCAAACGTATTTCCTGTTGCATTTTTCCTGAAATGTGTTGTCTTACTGAGGCTTTAAAAAGGGCAGGTCTTTTCAAAGTTTTTATATTAGCAGCTTTTCAGTAGTGTTGCTTGCATAATCAAATCTGTATATGTAATGTGTGTGTTTTAGTGTTGCTCAATTTTACTCAAGACCTTCTAAAAATGTTTTTTCAGGTGAACTACGTCACTGCCGTTTGCTAACAGCTGAGTGGGAGTTTGAAAAACCCATTAAAGTAAGCAGATGGAGTTGCCCACAGATGGAGTATTTTCGTGCTTATCAGAAACACATTATCTGCTTATGAGTCTCATTACGAGCTTTAGTATCTACAACAACTGATCATGCAACTTATATAAACATGTTTATATGCGTTTGTTGTTTGTTTGTGAAATAAATATTTGAAACAGGTGTCTTAATGATTTCAGAATCTGCCCTGCTTTTCTGCAACTTTTGCAAAAGCAGGGAAACCTCTGAGGGGCTGCGACTCTTTCTGCAAATGTTTATCATTTTATTTTCAACTATGCACAACTGTGTGTAAACAAGTGAAAATATGCTTATGCTATCTGTTTAAACATCCGACCTGAAAAATTATGTCATCTGCAATTCAGTCAAACACAAATTGTAGTGTGGATATAAACACACACACAGCGGAGAAGTTGGTATACTCTTAATTTAAGTTCCAATTCTTTTTAAAAACAGCCTGTCCAGAAAAAGAAAAACAATGTTATATGTTATATGAAATGTAAAACCACTCTTGCGTATTTAGTTCACCCAAAAATGAGAGTAGAATTGTCACATTGTCACTTAACCTCTGCTGCTTGAATTCAGGGATTGACGATCATTATGAAATTAACATTAGCCACAGAAGAGGTGCAGATTTTGCAGTCTATACCGGCTGCCAAATGGTAGAGTTAGACAAGTACACAATTATGTATTACTATTCTCTCACCTTGCACATAGTCTACAGGGCATTAGTTGATTTGTAAACTGTCATTTGGAACAGCTGATCTGCATTTTGCAACAGATAGTGTAGGCCAGAGTGTGCCACCATTATGAAATTAACATTTTTCAACAGGGCTCAAAATTAGCACGGGCCACCAGACAAATACTGATAAAATGTGCAAGGTAAAATTTTAGGTTTGCTAGCCATTTATGAGGGGACAAAAAATGTTAATTTTGCACCCTGTTTACCAAAGACCAGCTTCCAAATATTACTGGTCCTACACAGGTCTAATGCATGAATACAAGATAAATCCAAGATCAGGTCATATTCTTAGAATGGTGAAGTGGAGATATGGTGTGCCTCATGATGACTTTGCCTCTGATTGGCTTACTCTGATATTTTACCCTAATCCTAAGGAATCATTACTCCTCATGCCTAAACCTAATCAACCCAACAAACAAAGGCAACAACTACTAGCCGATCAGAGGCAGAGTAGGGTGGGTCAGGCCTTTGCCATCCTGGGAAAAAATGGCTTGCAGCACACAACTGAATGGTGCATATCAGAGGGGATTTATGC
Source organism: Lutjanus campechanus (assembly GCA_027495735.1). Lineage (NCBI taxonomy): Eukaryota > Metazoa > Chordata > Actinopteri > Lutjaniformes > Lutjanidae > Lutjanus > Lutjanus campechanus. The sequence continues at coordinate 32,204 of JAJHUR010129020.1, read as the reverse complement.
CAACTGAAGAAGTTCATTTACAAACTGAAGTGAACTTTAGAAAATGTGAATGAAAATCCATAGTGGAATTTTGAGTTTGAATATTTCTTTGTTTTGTGGCCTTTTTTAAATTTATTTCTATTTATTTATTTTTGGTGAATATATGAAAATGTTGGTTTTGTATTGGGATTTTGTGTTTGTGTTTGAGAAACTACAAACTAAACAAAACTTGACTCACTAATCTAAAATGTTAAATACCAGGAGAGGAAAAGCAAACACCAAAGGTCGAACAGTCACATATAAAAGTAGGTTTGTCCTAGTATGGATAATAAAGATGTAATGTTTAAATTTCAAATAAATAGAATGAAGCATGGATAATAAAGAGGGGAAACAAAATCAAGTCTTCAGTAAATGACACTGAACAGATTTCCAGGTAGCAGCAGTGCCGAGGGAACAGCAAACAAAAGCACTGACTGACAGCATTAGCCACAAACTGTGCTGTACACTCAGCTATAGCATGACACAGAAATCCACTGCAGGGCAACAGGTGCAAAGGTCAATACGTAGGAAACAGCTTTTATACAGCACACACACACACACACACAGCAGAGAGAAAGGACATCTCCCATTCCCAAATTAGAACTTAGTCAAGTGACAAAGGAACACTGGGACACACTTGCTGTATTAATGTCAAAGCCGAGGAAACTGCTGCCCTCCAGCATCGCATCATGTGCTGCAGCCTGGCATGACTGACTCCCACCCAACTGCTCTATTCACCAAACTCAGTCAGTGACACTGGATCTGCAGTCTGACCTGCTAAGTATCGTCACAGAGTGCTTGAAGAGCAGCACCAATAAAAAGAAAGAAAAAAACAACACAGGGGCTTACTCTGATCAGGACAGGGCTGCATTCTTATACTGTGACGACGACGAGACATTAATGTCCGGTCAGGCCGGCACAAGCCAGATATAACTGGGGCAGGAGCCATTACTAAAGATGACTCAGGACAAACAGACAGAGAAAGGTAGTCAGCTTAGTCTTTCTCCAGTATGATGCCGCTGAAACGTGACTAGAAACAGGTTTACCATAGTTTTATTGTGACCCCCAACATTTGAGAATTCTGTACTTATACTTGAGGAAATGCAAACAAACTCTGAAGGGTCATAAAACCTTTAAAGAGTTCCCGTTACCACAAATGAGCTCAATCCCACAAATCCTTTTGGAGAGGGGCTTATTTCATAATTTGGGCGAGTTACAAACCCAAATGAAATCAGGCACTGAAGTTCTTCCATGTTTTCTCACCACAGCAATAAAATGTGCTTAGACTAAGCTGTCTCCTCTGATCTGAGCATCAGCAACAATGACCTAAACTGAATGAGAGAATGTACAACATTTTGTTGCATGGAAACAAATAACTTTGGCAAATGATTGTGAGGAAAATGCAGGAATGTGGACAGCATTCATGAAATAAATAACAAATCATACAACCAGGGTCCAAAATTAACTTTTTTGTCCACTGGCCAAATGTCTAGTGAATGTTCAGATTTTACCAGCCACTCAGTAGAGTAGTAATGTTTTTTGGGTGGTGAGTGAAGCAAATCTAGCAGCTATTTGCATATTTCACCAGAATTTGTCTGGTGCTAATTTTGTGCCCTGCACAAATTCTTTCCTCACCCAGGGACCCCTTAAAAGAAAGAAATATACAGAGGACCCCCTCATGTATGTCCCTCGGATGAGAGAGAGCCAGTTTCTACCATTAATCGGTGACTTGTGGGTGACGGGTGCTTGACTCGCTGAAGGAGGATTCATATAAGAGTTACAGATTGTTAGAACACTATTTCAGATTTAATAAATTAAAATATTATTCATTAAACTATATAGCATTTGTATTTTATATGAGAACTACAGCAAAAAATAATATAGAACATAAAAAACATAGATCATAAACATACATACAATTGCAAATCTATAAATACATTGAAAAGAAGTAAATCTCAAATCTTAGAGGAGGTATTAAGGAAAGAGAAACACGCAAAAAACAATTTAAATCATCTTTAATTATCCAAACTTCTAGACAATACTAGCGAACTGTAGACAGAGTTTGAATATAAAGTTACTGCCAAAACAATGTGGTCAGGAAAACTTAGCAGCAGATGTGCACTACACCATGCACTTCAATCATCCTCTTCCCTCTACCTTGTTCTCTCTCCATTCATGTGGAAGAGTCGCATGCCAGGAAGACAACACAATGACGGAAAGTGAAGTGCGGGGTGTCATGGGCCAGAGAGGGACTGGCGGGGGTGAAGAGGTCAATGGCGTGCAATGGCCAGAACTCCTGCTTTATCAGGTCTGCAGGATGAGCAGTGGACAAAACACCCAGAGGAGGCCACTCTAGCTGAGTGGTTTGGTGTACAAACACCCCTCCTTCAACTCAACAATCTCCTCAATGTGATGAGTACAAGAAACAAAACTGTCAACAAAATGACCATAATAGCACTGTTATCCAAATACTATTTAGCGGTGTCAGTGAGTTACTTTGCTGTGCCAAAGCTCCATGTCAGAGCACTCCGCCGAGGTGGCATCTCCCTTCCACAACTCCGTTTCCCACTGTGACCAACGCTCCTGGTTTCCCGATGTTGATCTGTTATGCAACACCAGGCTCATATGGTTCAATTTAGAGATAGATATTTTTAGATGGCCATGATGAACCACAGCAATTCCAAAGAAATGTCTAGTCAAGCAAGACAGGAAGAGTCATCTGGCAAATATTGTAAACTATACTGCACACAAAATTTCAGGCTTCATGAATGCCATGTGTAGGAAATGTAACACCAAAAAAAGGACCTACTACAAGGAGTATTTTTAGTGCAAATGTAAAGGTTTTTTTTTTTAACTGACACATAGTCCAGCAACAAGACAACTCGGCCGAACCCCCATTACCCCAACATCCCTTGGGAAGATTTGTTCGCTTGAGGGTGAATACTTGGGTTTATTTCAAAACACAGCATAAATTAAAAACATACGGCCAGTTCACCACATACAACTTGAAAACAGAAATGCATAAAGAGTCAAATAAAAATAACCCTTTAGAGAATTGGACATTCCTAAGCTTAAATCAATCCACTGTCGCATTAATTCATCCCACTCTCTCGACCTAAGTCCTCCAGCTAAACCTGAAGCATCTGTGTGATGTTCATGGTTGGCATGATGGTCCCAAACATTAAATGGACTTTATTATGTGTTAGTTTTGTCAAAAGTAGGTTAATAAACAACATATCTTCCAAGCATAAACGGGTTGAATCATAGTTCAGGGAAAAATCTCCCGTGACATACAGTCTTGAGTGCAAAAAATCCCTTTCAGAATCCAAGGAAAGTCCATGGATTTTCCCAGCACTGTTTAATAGCACGTCCCAGTGATAACACTGATATTAAAACCACTCGAATAGTCTGAAAACAAGCATAATTCAATAAATTCTTCCATTGCTGTGATGGAATATGTCAAAACTGAAGAAACTAGAGTGGTAAGATTAACAGAGTAAAGATTACGACATTTAAAAAATTTAAAAAAAAATCAATGACTTAATAAGGACCTGGTCTGTAATGTATCAGCGTGCCTGCTTATGAATGTGGTTCATCACAGCTGACAGCTTGTCAGCAGCACACTGTATTTTTTGGACAAGATTGAAGTCATGTCAAAGCCATGTAATAACTACAGAATTTCACAGTTCATATCAAGGTGTCTTATATTTAACAGAAATCTGGCTCAACAATGCAGTTGGCTTTGCACAGTAAACCATTATAACTGTAGCTGAAGTATTGGTTGATAAGTGACAGGGACTACTGGGCACAGCACATGTTATGTTACACGTGAATAATCAGACTTCCAATACTACAGTGGGTGTACATAAAAAGAAAAAATTAAACCATTGACCAGTGAGATGTAAAACAATTACAGATAGTATGTAATTTCTCACCACTTCCACATGTGCCAAATCACAATGGACATCAATAGACCAGATTTTTTTTTCCTGATTCTGACATTTGTAACAACTATGGTGAAAAACATTAACATGACTGTCCTACTTCCACCTGGCCCTCTCCTTAAACAGGACATAGAAGTGAAGGATGCAGACTTTCAGCAGAACTGGTGGTTCTACTGAATATTTATACCACTTTGCTTGACATAAATATTTGTGAAACAAGAGATTAGATTTTATCAGAAAGTGGTGATGTCAGCAATGACTACTGAGCCATATTTAAAAACTAATGCACCTAAATAACTGATCTGCTGTTACGCAAGTGGCTTCCACTAGTGTACAGAATGGTTTTCAGTCATTGGTGTAGGGCATATAACAAACAGATGAAAGTTTTTAGTCCTTTTCATCAGTGCAAAATATAGATTTATAAATGATTGCTGTCTGTGCTAGTGCATCTCCCAGTAGCTCACTTTTGACAAAAAGTTGAGCTCTGTTTGATTTAAGTTTGCCCCTTTTCTTCCAAGAAGCATGACACCACCCCACGTACTGCCACAAGGTCACATCTGGCCTCCGAAACTAGACTGCATGCAGCTGTGCATTTTGGCTTTCGAGCGCTTCACCTGCATCTGCATGACTGTGACCAGGCTGTGAATTTGTAGTTATGTACAGTGTCTATTTTAACTGTACCACTGGGGATGCCAATGTAGGACGGTTTCAAATCCTACATGGCGGCTTTAACAGCAGAGTGTGTAAGATTTAAGAAGATTTCTTGGCAGAAATGAAATATAATATTCATAAGTATGTTTTCTTTGGTCTATAATTACCTGAGAAAGAGAACTGGTGTGTTTCTGTGACCTTAACTGAGCTGTTTATTTCTACAGATCACGTGGGTCCTCTTCCATGGACGTTTTACATGTTGCAATGCCATGCTTCTACAGTAGCCCATAATGGACAAACCAAGCACTGGCTCTTGACAGGGCCTGCCACAATTTTTGCCAGTTTTGTCAGTTTCACCACTAGATGCCACTAAATCCCATATACTGGTGCTTTAAGTACTGGTATTAACTGGGACAATTGGGAAAAGGAAACAAAGAACCTTAAAAAGCAGGATTATATGAAGAACTGATATTCTTTCCTTCACCAGAAATTCAGTAAATGTAATTCGATTGGGCCAGATTTTGGGGGGGATGCTATATATGTATAAACCTGTATGTTCTTGAACTTAAAATTATGCTTTTCGTGTTTTTTTTTTTGTTATTTGACCACTATTATACTTCTTTTATCAGTCCTTCTGATAAGTATCACATTGCTACAATTTGTTTGCACTCATATCAGCTGACAGTAAGGAAACATGAATGTTTTTTCGACTTCATCTGTAAAAAGTAAACACAACACATCAAAACACAAGTCTGAGCACATGGAGTGATGAATGAAAGAGCAAGGTAAACAGCTTTGTCCTGAAGTTGTGGATCAGTACAATGGCTGTCCTCGAGCCCCGGCCTTTACAGTACAGTGAGATAACGGCTGAAAATGACCTGGCTGTGGAACAGGTGCTTCCTCCACTGCCGGGTGGGGGCCCTGGCCAAGTATTTGTCATAAGCCTCAGTCTCACTTCTCCCCTTAATAAACTAAGTTCAAACCACAACAAGTTTGGTTCCTCTTCTGAATAAACTGTACCATAATGCAAAGTGAGGAGTAAATGTGAAGCTGTGCAGTACGTGTCGGTGTGTTGAATGAGTATGAACACTAATGAGTTTCCCTGTGTGTCATGAAAGAAGATGTTTTGTCAGCAAAGGCATTTCTCATATAAAGCTTCACACACGAATCTCTTGAAAAACTTTATGAATCAAGACAGCATGTGAAAAGGGGTCTTATTCATTCAGAAATTAATATGTTAGTATAAGATCTTCTGCTCCAAGAACCATTACAAGTCTAAATTTGAGACTTTATCATGGCAACCATTTCAAAGCTGCACAGTTGACATTTTAAAACCATCTAGGTGAGTCATTTTCCCCCTAAAATGTTTCAAATGTTTGCACTGGACAGGAGAAGAGGAATTACCCTCTGAGAGGACGAGAATAATGATAGGCGAATGTGCACACTAATACTAGTAGGAAAAAAAACTTGGCAGAGGAGCTCTGCATATGGTGTTATTCTAAAAGAACAACAATGGATGTCATCTGTGACGTATCTTAACATGATGTACAACCTCACATCCCCTCTCAAAAGTCATCATATAAGACACGTGAATGCACTCCAAGCATCTCTTACAGATCACGGCTAACAGCAGAACTGCCACAAAATTAAAATTTAAATAATGCCACAAAAGTTAATCTTTCAAAAAAAAGAAACGAACTTCAAATAAACAAAATAAATGAAAAAAAAAACAATACTGTAAATGGTTCCTGCTCAACATTTATTTCTCAAAAATATAGCCATATGATTGGTTTTATAGTGGTAAACATGGTATGAACTGAGGTTATGACACTATAGGCCCTGCAACCAGCCGCCAGACGACATGCTGCCCTTCAAACCCAAACAGACTAATAGGGTTTGACAAGTAACCAACACTGCCACCCTTAGAGCCCCCACACTCTCACTAGTATGGCTAAAAATATCAATGAATAACAGCAATGTAATGTATTACTGTACCATGTTATTATGCTGTCAGCGGGTAAGACTGTTCCAAAGACTGTTTTTCACTTAATAGTTTAAAACATCCAGCCCATGTCAATACTAGTTCTTCTTCTCAGGTGAAACTCAGCAGGCTCAGCAACCACTCGGCCTTGGACGATATTTTATGTCTATAATCCCAACACAAAAGCCCCTGTTCAAAACAAGTCTGCTGGCTTGCCTTGACTCTCTTTGACTTGGCGCGTCAGCCCAGCACGGCAGGGATTTGCTTCTCCATTACGACGGGGCGACCCACTTGAAGGTGTGTATTTAACTGATGACACACTTGTCTTGAGTCAAGTGGATGTAAAATGGTGGCTAAACACACGTTGGGTTTTCATCAGCAGTAACTTAACACGACTCCTCTCCAGCTGAAAGTCAACATGAAAAAGTAAATTTAAGCAAACAGCGACAAAGGAGAGAAACTAAACCTCAAACCACAGAGATTCAGTTAGAAGCTACAAAAATAATGAGAGGTGGACACAGAGACTTTTAAAAATGACTTCTCACAACACACGCTTGTTTGAAGGGGAGTCATTATGGGTTGGGTGACTGGCACACTTTAGACCTACTCTGGAGACGATCCAACTCAAGAGCAACTTTGCCCAGCTTGGAATGTTATAACTGCAAACACATTCAACGCACCATAGTTTGACTTGGCACAAACAAAGTGACAATGGAAAAGGCCCAAAAGGGGAACCATTACACCAAAGAAGTGTTGGGGAAGAAGCTCAACACTAAGGAGAACACCTGAAACTGGACATGTACATCTGCATACAATACTGGAATTTTGATGACAAGGGCAAATTATTAGGCTTTGAGGGAAATTAGTTAACCTTTCTGACACATATATGGAGGATAATATATGAAGGCAATCAGTTCGTGGAAGTAAGTAGGTGTAACAATCCAAGTTATGTGTCCAGCCACTGGCCCTGGTGTCAGCCACAGTCAGTAAATTTTTTACTAGCAACAGTAGCATTCACCGGTAGCCAGTTAGAGGAGAGTCTGGTCTGGAGCGAGCCAGGTCTTTAGAAAGGAGGGAGGAAATTTACAGTGTGTCCAAAACTCTTCTCTTGGACCTGATCACCTATCTATTTTGGCTGATATCAGACAGAATTGCCAACTCTGAAGACTCGGTTTCCGTCCTCAGTCGGACATTGCCTCCAGTCTAAGGGAGATTCGATTTTCTTTGTCCAATCACTAGCCAACCAATCTAATGTCATCTTCAGTCAACACTGATATTGATACTTTTAATTGATTCAGAAAAACCTCAATATCAGCAGCAGCAGTAGCCTTTGTTATTATCCTCCTTGTCCTACCCGTGGCGCAACGTCTAGACCAAGGCCACTGTCTACTGGCACCAGTTCAAAACTACATATTTTGCCCAGCTCCTGGCTGGCCACAGAGTTGGTCACTTGTCATCATCCCTTTCATGTTTTGTTAGTTTGGAGGGTAGCTTTTCATTTGTAACACTCAGACTTGGGTCTGTCAGAAAAAAGACAAAATTTCTCTAAGTGTGTATGACAAATCAACAAGGGAAGAAAGATCATTACCACTAACAACAAACCACTGGGACCAACAGCTTCTACTGTATTTCATCTAAAAGTTTGAGTATGTGCGCTCTCCAGTGTACTGTGGCTTCATTTCATCCTGTGTATTCCCATTTCCCGGTGCTTTTCAGCATGGAAAGTCCTGCTTGCCTGACAGCTCCAGCTTTGTTTCCTGATGTGTTTAGCCTTACTGGCACACGAAGCATTGATTACTCATGTGTGGATCTTCCTGACAAACACATGATCCTATTCTCCCCCCTGGCTGGAACGGCATCCTGCTATCTGGAATGCACTGTTTAGTTTTTCTCTCATAGTTTTACAAACATCATAAGACCGACGTGCAGCGCGACATGTCAAGTTATGGTCACTTGAGTCAATCCATCAAGTGATACAATTAGGCTGCATTCTTTTATCTGTCTGTGGTTTGGCACAGAGCCTAAAACTGACTAACCAAGGCTGCAGCTCATGAACAATGCAGTTAAGCTTTGTCATGATTTGCTTATTCAACCTGCTGAGAGAACAAGGCCAGATGAGTGACTCCACACTGCAATAAGGGTGAAGGGGGAAGTATTTTTCTTCTGAGTCAATAAGTACAAAGATTAATTTTCTGTTAAAATTTCGCCATTTGTACTCCAGCAGTCAGTCCAGCAGCCACACCAACTAAACAAATGACACCAGCGGTTTACAAATTTTCTGAATAACTTGACCATCCTTCCCGGAAGTGCGAGCCACGTTCCTCATTACAACAGGGAATTGAGGGAAGAGGGAGGAGTTCAAGGAGTCAAAGTTCTAGACAAGAGATATGACATAAATGTTTACAGTCTGGTCAAGTCAGGTCAAATTCCTTCATCAGAGGAAGCTAGGCCCCAAGAGGAAATTTTTAAAATTTCATGTCTACACATTTTTGTTAGAGGAAAACAAGTGGGGTGTCACAGGCATTACGTATGCAGTGCCTGTGTCTGTTGTGATGCAGTAAGTTTTTACAAGTACAGTACATTACATTTTAAGCATTTACTGTATGCACTGTGGCAAACAATGCCTACTACAAACTAAACAATCAAGCAATAACAGTACACAGTGTACAATAACCTCACACTAAATAATCCTCTGTTATCCTTAGATTAGTCGACAGTAAGAGTACATGTGATTTACTTCTGACCACTGTACGTTTTTTTTTTTGGGATGGAGGATTGACAGTTCAGCAGTGTGAACTGAGCAGTTTACAAATAAGTGAACAAACTAACAAAGGAAAAAGCCAGAAAACCTACAGAGAAAGAAAACCTGACTCATTTATTGGTCCCCTTCCCCAGGTGCCTAAACACACCTACTACACTTTAATTTCTTGTTTGAACTTTTGAACCTGGTTGACACATTATACGCCAAAAGTTGCACCCTTTCTTTTCACAGGCAAAACTTGTTCAAACCAGAACACACAGACATTGTACACATACAGTACTGCTGCAATCATCTTGACTCATTCTTTCCACTAATAGCTGTTTCTCGAATTGAGGATTAATACGATGAATCTGCTTGAAAATTATATTAAAAAAATCTCCTTATAACTCAGGTGTAGTCTACAGCTAACTCACTGTAAACATATTCATGAGAAAAGAACGGAAGAAGATGCAAACGCAACAGAAGTGACAAAATCAATGAAAGTTAGTTGAACCTTTGATTTTCTTTGCTTTACACTATAAATACATATTTTGACATATGCCTAGAGCAATGACACTCTCCTCCATCCATATATCTCCCATTGTGCTGAAAACATCTCAACGTACATTCAAAAAACCCAAACAATATTTAACTGTATATAAGCTTTTTTCCTGTACATGCGCAGAGTCACTAAGATACCAAATGATGACCTGAGTAGGCTAACCTAATCTGAAAATGACTAAGGCATATAACGGCAATGCTGTAGGCCTGTAAATAAGGGGTAAAAGAGTCAAAAACATATTTGTTGCAACAATCTCAAAACTAATTTTCCATATCACAAAATCTAGAGTCACCAGAAGCAGATATTCACAACATGATTAAGAGGATGTACTTGTCCATTTAAAAATGATAGATTGTGGAGAAGCATGGTGTATCTGTTGTCAGCCTCATTTTGGAGGATTGTTTTGAAGACCGGGTTTGGGTTTACCACTGACCACCATCTTGGCAGTTATTTAGGTCAGACAATTCAAATTTCGGCAAAGAGCATACAAATCTCGGAGGAGCTTTTGGAGGGATATAAAGCAGGAATCACCACATCTTAGTGCGACAGACTGACTGTCTTGTCTATCAAACAAACTCAAAAACATCTAAAAAGATTGAAGAATCAAGTGGCCATAAGTGGAGCTGCGACTTACGGCACAATATACATCTGAGTAAGCAATGGGGCAACAAAGCAAATGACCGACATGGTATGCAGTCAGAGAAACAGCTCTGCTTGCCTAGCTGACTGAGTGGAACAGAAACCCACACCACATACTGTGTGTTGGACTGAACCAGTACAGGATAACTATTGTTCAGTGCTGCAGCATCTCGCCCACAGCTGCAACAAGTGAAACTAGAAAAGGAGCAGTCTGAACATCAGGCTGAGACTCAGTGTTTTCACTGTGAAACACCTAAGGCTAAAGGCTACAAGCCTTTAAAAGGTGAGGACGGGTCACCTTCAAACTTTGAAAACAAACTAAGACATACGTCAAGGAGGGACAACGTGCGACAACTGGTCAGTTTTTGAATCAACAAATCCTTTGAGGATGTTTCAACTACAGTGTGGAGAAAGGTCAATCTCAAACTGCTGACCGAGGATTTTTTCAAAAATATCTGACTCACATCACCACATTAATTTATCAATTAAATGTTTGGAAGTCAAACAGAAATCTAAACAAACCAGTATAAATGCTAACAATTCTGAGCACCAATTTAGAAAATATGCTGCTGAAAAGCCTTTAACTCAACACAAAACTGCAAACTGCAACCATTAAACTACAAATCAATTAGTCGTTTAATTTATGACATGTCAGAAAATATAAAATGCCCATCAAAAGTTCCAGGAATCCAAGATGTTTTCAAATTGCTTGTTTTATGTGACCAACAGTTGAAAATCTAAGCATATTTAAAATTATATACAACCACAGAAAAAATGCAGCAAAACCTCACATTGAAGAGTTGAAACCAGCGAATGTTTGGCTTATTAATTGACTATATCTCCCAATCAAGGGCAGTTCTATAGAGGACAAGTCACATAAGCAATAAAGCTGCAGAAATGGGAAAATGAGTATCTGTTATAAGAAGGAGCTCCCCTTGTCTTAGTCCAAGTTGCATCTTGCAGGTCACACAAGTCGTAGTATTGTCTCATCTTGATTACTACTCAGTAATCTGGTCAGACAAGAAGGACGAAGGCTGAGGATTGATTCAGGTGTTGTTCATTAAGTTTGTTAGGAAATATAATAGTTTTGAAATAACCACATTGTTTGTATTTGTAAATATTATTTACTGGAAATGCACATAGTTATTAAACAAGACAGGTGAGGAACCAAAGACCACTGCTGTGGCATGTATAGAGCCATATCCCACCAGAACATTTTGCAGTGCTTTATATCTCAAGAACCATCAACAAAAGGTATTACAAAAGCTGTATTTCCTTTGATTTGTTTTCCAATATATATGTTAAGATAATCAGAGATTGTTTTACTTTACCTGTCAGTTGATTTAAATCTAGATGTAACTGTTTTGTACATGTATGGTTTTGATGTAATTTTATTCTTTGCTGCTATATTGATTTTGTAACTTTATCGTTTACAGTATGAAGTCTAAAAGCAAACTGTTGACCATATGTAGCCTATTTTATTGGACTACAGCCAAGGAAAAGGTAATAATGGGGATCCTAAAAAACATTAGAATATTGTTTGTTGAACAAGTTGATTACCACTAAACCTTCAGTTTGACCTTCACCATGAAATGCACAGCTGTAAACTTGACTCAACATAGTTTGTGGATTTAAAACAGTTAACATCTTTAACTTACTGTAGGGATAGAGGTCCTGTTACTGTACACTGTTCTCAAATCTCAAATGTTCCAAAATGTAAAGACTGATTTGAAGTTATGTTATCAGAGGAGACATTCTGTTTTCCTGCTGGGAAACACGACTATCGTGGAGTCAGCGGGGGTGAGTATGCTGACAGATCACTGTCTGCAGGCTACATGTAATGGACTGACCCTCATGTTCAACACTGAACTTTGTGGTGCTTTGGAATGTGTTTGACCTCTCGGGCACAGTCGTCAAGACATCCCTCTTCACCCGACACGCACACACATACGGTATACATACAGACTGAAGGCCAAGGCAAGCATAAACATAAACAGCTATCCATTGCGATTCAGTGCATGTTGTCATGTTCAGTTACATGGAGCTTTCCATTTCAGTTTCAAGATTACATGCTGTTTAAGAGATCTGACAGCCTTTTGATCATTTTTCACAATCAACAAATATTGTGTGGTCAAATTATGTGTACGAGACTGCTTGTACAGTATGTAGCAACATCTGTGCATTTAATGGGTCATTTACAAACATTCTGAGGGGATAAAGCCAGTTTGAACAGCATTGGGTCAGTCTGTTTTAAAATACTGACTCAATTTGTTTTATGTACATCTCTTATTACATGTAACAAACAGTATTTAAGAAAAACCTTCCTGCTATAAATTGGAGGCACATTGCTTCCACTGTGTTCTACAAAGCATGATGGTTTCATTTAGGTGAAGTTAGTGTGAAAACTTTACAACTCAGTTTGCTGGCAAGAACTGTAACCCAGGTTTGGCCAACATGCTTGTTACTCCAAACACTCACCAATAGTTGGATTAGATAGATTTAAAAAGCTTAAAGTCCATCTGGTTGTCTTACAGTGTAGACTTTATACCTGCAATAAATACAGCCCTTTACTCATTAAAATAAATGATGCATGCAAGATGCACAAAACATCTGAAAGAAACAAGAACACAAGAGAGAAAAGAATAATACACCTCACAACGCTAGCCAGCTGGGCTAGCCAGTTAGCTTAACACTTAGCAAGGCCAATTACTGAAACGAGTGTTAACTGACATTACAGGTATACACTTAACACACTAAACATTGATGTGACAGTGCAACATCATGAAATATGGAGAGAGAGAGTCAAGTTATTGTGTTACATGAATTTGACAGAACATCGTCAGTGACTTCTGCACGTTAGCAACAACAGAAACACAGCAAAGAATAAGTGGGAAGACAGGAAGCTGAAGTGAAGTTTCATGTCAGTCAATATTGATAATTACTAATCATGTAGTTCAGGACTGACGACATGTTGTGTACTCCAAAGGATTAAAGCAGCTAAGGAAATAAAATAAGTTTGTTATATTATCACTGAGCTCTTCAGACAAAATCAAATATCACAATATTTTTGACCAAATACCTCAATATTGATACTGTAGGGAAGACTACTGGCACTTTCACAAAATATTACCACAATTAGATTTTTCAAAAATCGTCATTAACATGGATATAATGACTAAGTGGATTAAAGCAAATAATACAACAGTTGAACAGTTTATTAAGTTCAGAAAATAACATCACTTCACTGTAATGCATCCCTTAAAACCAGGGAAAGACAACAAATTTTCCATATCACAATATAACAACAGACCGAATCTATCATGATACCTAGTATTGTATCATGATACAATATAATATCAATATATTGTCCCATCCTGATTTGGACAAAATTCAAAATGGCAGAAAATCAAATGAAGCACAAATGGCTTTTATGGCTTATATGGACAAATTTGTCTGGATCCACCGAATCCATGAAAACAATTTTACTTCTGAGACTTGCTGTTCAAGTGTTACAGGCCAAAATGTAAAATTCATGGTTATAGCACTACAAGCTGGCCAAATTGCACAATATTTGACACTGAATTCCCCTCAGCAAAAGTAAAGTCGATTGGATGAACAGTTCTCCAGATATATGAAAGAAACACACAAAGACAGAGAGAGAGACTGTGCTTGTAATTAAACAAGCAAACTCAGCAATTAAACAGTGACCACCAAAGTAATTCCAGGCATTTGTTTGGCACATTTCATTTCTTTGTTCCTAATTATTCGGCGGTTGATGTAAAAAACAAAATGTAGTTACTGTACGACTTTCAAAAATTAATGTTTTTCTTGATTAAACTGAGCATGACGAGCATGACTAGGTTCACTTGAACTTGGTGAGCTCGTTCCAGTTTGAGTGCCATGCTAACTATTCCAACCTGCACTGTGGGAGATACCGCCATATTCCTTTCGAGTGTAATGAATTCAAATTGATAACTAAATACAGGCAGAAACAATTTACAATTCATGAAATTATTAGATTCAAGTTCAAGTCAACCTTATTGTTGTTATATTGTGTCATTTGTTTTAGCAAAACACAGCTCAGCTACTTTTGTCTGTCACGAGATCCATGTCCTGTTCACCATGGCCAAAGGAAAAAAGAGAAACCAGAACAATATGAACCAGAATCATGGAAACATTGCTAGAATAACTACCGAACCACTGTTCAGACACGTGTTCATTCCAAAAACTCTTCAGTCTGACAAAGGAAACTATTACTCATGTTTAGCTGATAATGACTAATACATTTTGAGGTGTTTTTTTCTGAAATTTGAAGTTTACACATTGAAAACGTCCTACATGACCCTGCTACAACCTCAAGAACCTCTGTCCGTTTACAGTACACCACAAGGACTTGATACTGGAGAGCGAGGTGATGGAAATGTACTAGGTAAGCAACAGACTGACCTCCATCCACGGACCTGGCTCATCCATAACAGATGAGGATTTGAGCTGGCTCCTATCATCATCACTTGCCTGAAAAGATTAGAAACACATTTTTCCTAGCACAAGTTGTAAACGCTTTTTCTTAGTGCATTCCTCATCTGTGGTTATTTAGTTTGCTGGGGGCCTGTTGTGACCGCAAAATGCTTTTCGTGCTCAGCTTCATCCACTGCTTTTCTACAGATGTGTTTCTTAGTGTTTGTAAATGAGTCATTTTCTTTTTCATGGAGTCGAGAAAATCTGCAAATAATAATGGTTTACATACCAGCCCAAAACGGAGCCAAAATGCAAATTGCTTAGTGGGTCTGTTAAACACTATGGTGTATCTTCATTAAAGCTTCAAAGTTGGAATTTCAGTCATTTGGCTCTTGACCAAAGTTTGTCACACACAACTCAGAAGGAAACAACCCCCTCCTTCCTGTCCCTGCTTACTCCTCTGGGTGCTTTTTCACAGAGTATGCTGAGGACGTCAACATATGAATCTTTTTCACTATGTTATCCAGTATTCTATAAATACTTGTACCTATACTTGTACCTCAGAAGAACATAATCTGTCTTAGTTTCAGCAAATATGCGGGGTATTTGCCAAGAAAGAACTTAAAAAAAAGGTCTAGCATTGAAAGCATCCTCTTGTTTCGGCTCCGGCGTACTGTCTTCAATGAGAAACATCATGCCTTATGCTTTCTTTGCACACTGGGGATTGCAGTATGTCTCAATTTCAGTCCAGGCTGACACATAATGAAGAAGCATTGGGGGATCACTTCAGCGAGATGGAATACAAAAAATTCACACACACCCACACAGGCACACAAAAAAATGGTACGCAGGTCCTCAGTGACATCTGGAAACACTAAGCTAATAGATTTAGCTAAACTTGCGGCGGCGTTTCTATATTTAAACTCTATGAAACCATGACAGGATACTTGAGGGATGATGCTGAGAGAATAGACAGATTCCGGTTCATCCGTCAGAGTCACCGAGAGGTTAAAGACCAGTGTTAGGAGTTTTAGCCTCACAGCAACAAAAATTCCACTTCCAAAACTGTACTTGACACTCTGTCAAGATACTGTAATTTTTTAAATTTTCTGTTTTTTGGCTTTGACAAGTGCTATTCTTTGCTATCTGACACATAATGGTTTGTCTCTAAGCAATAACTCACAACAAGACACTCTTGATGGCCACCAACAGACTCAGTACAGGAAGACGCCTGCATTCAAACCACCCACTCACAATATGTCTATTTGTGCTGGAATAACTGCCCCACTTATCTTCAGTGGCCTTTTAAATACCATTACATAAACAAGAATCATGATAAAATAGTGTCTCTTTGACCAGGTCTGTACAGAGCCGAAGATCAGTCATGAAAGACGAACAAAACAATTCACTATTCATCCAAAATAACTTCTTTCCAACCCAAATTTAATGTTAAACTAGAACCAAATTATGTTTGCCTTTAATACAAAGGACACTGTCATAGCGAAAAAGAGAATTACCTCAAGATGTTAAGAAATGCCTGATGTTTATATTAGCTCTCTCCATTTATCTTGGCTTACATATCTGGCCCATATTATGCAACTTGTTGGCCTCTACACCTGCTGCTCTACTGTGTGTCATTTGGCTCCTTGATGACATACCTCTAGCTGTGATCTCTGACCCCTCGTGTCCTCCAAACACAAAACATACATTCAACTGCAGTGACGCAACATTTTGCCACAGCATTTGCAATCTCTGACACCAATGAATTCTATGAATCTTTCCTGTAAAAATGCTGAACAAAAATGAGCAAATTTGTTTCCTTTAATAATCACCAAAGTAAGGTAGTTACTAACAATTACCTATCTAAAAACGTTGAGTAATTGTTACATTCAAACTGAAAAACAACAAAAAGGACAAGTATACATCATTCACGTATCAGTAATGGGCACCATCATCAGGCATAATATTTTTTATTGGTCTGGATATTTTGCTTTCATGCCTATTCTCCTCTTGCACAATGCAGTGTGACACACATCCTCTTTACGAATCATCGATCACTTAGCCTCTGATGTCAAATCTGCAGTACACGTCTACTGTCACCGTAGTGCTTTTTCATCCATTAGTTACAAAATATAACTTTTTACAGTTCAATTTGTGCATATTGTTAATAGTTTACCATTCGCTTTCAATATAGTGTGTATCAGTTAGTATCTTTGATCAGTTTGATATATAGGTAACCGTTAGGTTGCTATGGCTCTTTTTTTTCACTCAGTGCTTGGAAGAGCTGCCCAAAATGAAAGCGACTGACATACACAGTATTGTGAAAGTTAGCATACATGTTCACGCTGATTATGTTACATTACGAACTTATTCCACCCATTGGTCAGCTGTTTTACGCTGGGAGAGGGAGGGACGCGAGCAGACACTTTTGACAGCACTGACACAGCGATATGTGCACTAAGCAGATGCACACGTACGGGAGGAGAGAAATCCTCCCAAAGATCATCATACAAGGCAATGATCTTTTTAACTTATCTGTTGGAGAGGAAACAACGACACGTTGATCCAGGAACACATAAAAACATTTGTTACATATCCACGAGGTTATCAGCTCTCTGTGTGATTATAAACGAGCAGAATCACCTGGTGACAGGCGTGCTGCTTTGTTATGTCACGCCAGCTCGCTGTAAGGATACACTGGGGTGGCTTTATGCCAGTGCTGCTTGGTCAGTGTAAGAACACGGAGCCGGCTTAAAGGCAAGTGGAGATTTCAAAAAGAAATATAGTCCAAAAAAATCTGGATTTTTACATGGAATTCATTATACTGTATTGAAGAGAACAGAAAGTGCTGTATTGTACTTAGATGATCAAGTACTGTGTTGGGACTCAGAGTCATTTTGCTGTTTTCTCTCCTTGTCGAGTGCCAAAATCATCCTGCTTAGTCATTAAAAGCTTATCTGCAGTAGCCAATATAAATGAACAAAAACAGATATAACACAGGCACCAATGTGCTGTGCAGTATGATACTGTTAACTGCTAATGTTGCCCTAGAGATCGGCAGTTTTTCCCAGTCCTGATAAGCAAACATTTGTCCATCCATTGCATTATCCATGTAAGGATAACAGACCCCCTGTCACAGACCCCTTTGGGTCACCCTGCATAGAGGGAGAAAACAAACTAAGAGAAGCAACTATTCATATTCCTGAAGAGGACAGACAGCAATGGGAACCAGATAGCGGGGCTGGACATCGTGTAAAAAATGATTGAGGAAAGAGGTTTCCCAATTAGTGAGCATGGAAAGGGTTTTAAAACAAACATTTGAGTAAACAATCATTAGGAATTTATCTGAAACAGGAAATGCCAATATCTGCTGCTGAAGCTCCAAAGGGCAGATGTGTTTTCAAAACATGAAAATTCCTTGAAGGATGATCATTATTCAAAATGAAAATGAAGAGACTGAAAATACTTTCATTTTGATGGGAAATATTTCTTATATTACAGTATTTTACACAGAAAAAAAAAAAACATTCTTAACGAATATATCAGGAAGCTCGTAATGGGTAAGGATGGTAAGGGCAAGGACACTCACTAACTAGAAAAAATGTACAACCTGTGCACATCACACATTAACTGATCCAAGGATGTTTTCTGCTCCCCTCTTATGAACTATGAAATTGTGATATTGGTTTGCACTGCAGACCCAGAGGCCCCAGTCACAATAATGATACAACCATTCATCCACTAGTCTGTCAATTATACTCAGAGTTTCATAAGAGATTCGTAACAGGCCGTCAATCATGCAAAACAAAAGCACATGGAGGCAAATTTTACTTCAATTTTCTTAATGAAATATTTGCAGTGTAGAATATGTGTATGTAGAAGCAAAACAGACAAAGGGTCACTGAAAGGTGTTTTTTTTTTAACTCCTCCCTCCCACGAGGTTTGTCAAACTGTCACATCAAATTTGAGCACATTTGCATATTCTTGGCTGATGAAATTCTTCCCAGTGATTATTCAATTACTGCTTGAGCATTAACTTCTCAAAAACAGGAGGTAACTATATTTGTATATTTGATATAAAAGCTGCAAAGACAGAGACTAAGCTCTGAGTTAGTTTGAATCCTTCTCTACTAAAACATATCCACCACGTCCAAACCATATTTTCATTAAAAAAGCATTTTAAGATAATACAACCTTTTAATGATGCCTCAAAGGGGGAAAAAAAATCTGGTTAAATAGTTTAAATGGTAGATGTGTTCTCAGCAGGCATCTTTTTCTTCCTAGGTGCATCTTCATGTTCCTGTGCTTCACTTTGGACAGTGTACTAGAAATACCACAGCGGTTTTGTTCAGTTTGAGTTGAAACAAGGCTGTTATTACTCACCATCTCCACCCCCTGAGGAAAAGCTGTTCCCTCCCAGTCCTTCTTGGGGAATCGCTGAATGATCTTTCCACATCCCTCCCCTGATCCTGCAAATGAAAAACATGAAGGTCTGTCAGTCAGTGCAGAGGACAACATTATGGCATGTAGAGATGTGTACGTTTAATGATAAGCAAAATATGACCAATCTTAAAGTGAGCAAATTATGACTAAAGCACAAAACAGTGAGTAATCACCACAAGAAAATCAATATTAATAACACTGAAATAATAGAGTGAACTCTATGCAGCCCATATACAGGTCCTCAGCAACAATAAAACAGTGCATCTCATCCTTTTGTTTTGCAGATTTCTTACACACACTGTTTGTGTGTAAGCAGGGAGCATCTAGAAACAGCCTGTTGTTTCACACCGTCCTACAGCTTTCCTAATTGCTCTTCCTTTCTATGTACCTCTGAGTTTGTGGTAAAGTAATTTGAAAGTGAAGTGGCTTCACTTTGCCTGGGTCTAGTTTGAAAAGAGCTAATAGGAAGTGAGAAAGTTCTGGGAAAACTATTTATTATTTTTTAGTTGCAAAGAGGAATTGCAAAATAGCTTAAATTGAAAAAAGAGATCTAAATGTGTTGACAGAGCAAAATAAAATCATTTACAGGAATATGCGCTGTTTTCAGGAATCTCTATAATATATTTAAAAAATGCATAAAATGATCACGACATGTCATTAGAGATGAGATATGTTAAGTTGAAATACTTCTTGGGGCCAGAGTAACCGTTTTTGTTTGCCCATTTCATGTTAATAAGGGTTAAAACAAATAAAGAATTTTCGCAGAATGAGTAAGTGTCTGTTTATGAGTCACAAGAAATCACTAATAATAGTAGTAGAAGGTGCAGATGTTTAAAACGGTTAAATTGAGCAATATGTTCATGGAATCTGGCGGGCAACGAGTGTGTATTTTCAGAGCAGTGTTTTTTTCCCCAAGATAACTGGCTTAAATTAACATTGAAAGACAAAGACAGTTATAAACAGCTGATCAAGTAACAGTGTAGGACTCCTTCTCGCTTGTTATTGTCAATTTATGCTCCTGCAGCCAAACCAAGCTTCCCCGAGCCTGGGGCAGAGGGGACGGGGGGAAACAACTTGCTTCAACCACAGATCTTATATTAAATAGGATTTCAACCTATTTACTATACAGACTAAGGCTCAAACTTGCTATTTGGACTGCAGTACTCATTTTTTTATGTGTATTTGCTCCTTTAATGCAAATCAACAGACCAAAGCTTTATTTATTTGCTTGCATTTCTGTCTATATATCCCACATATTTTCAGCAAAAAATGGTGGAAACATGAACAATGCTTGCCAATTTTTCTAATGACTGCAAACAACTGGCCCAGAGTTTGAGTGCAGGCAAGCAGAGATCATCCCTATAGGCTATCTCCGCCAACTTCTTTTTCCCCACAGCAGAGTGCAAAAAATGAACCAAACCAGTGGGTGAAATGCTCCAGGTTTGGAAAAACTGGTGCAAATTATGTAGGTGTGATGACACCCTTAGACTGCATTTGTTTATTCACTTTAAAGTTAGGTACACTGAAAATAAGTTGAGATAAAACGGGTCAAGGCAAAGAGCACATGAATGTGCTTTCATCAGTATAGGTATGCACACATTAATTAAATCAAACAATATTATTTGTGTTTGTTTCTAACTTGATTCTGATGTGCGGTTGACGAACAACAACAATTTTACGAAGTCAGTTCAAATTCTATCAATTTTGGGCTTAATAATCACAAAAAAAACCACCTGGTAAGGCCCCTGGTGGGACTGAATAACTCACAATGTTACAGGAATAATGTGGTCCAAAGAGTGAAATATGGAACTAATCACCACTAATGCAAAGAAGGTCACATGTGACAAGGCCAATCTTTTTTTTTTTTTGTGATAACCTCTGGCAAGCAAAACCAAGAGGCGCAAGGGGGAACATCTGTGTTCTTTATGGTTCAATCACAAAATCCAGCTGTGATCTGAAATAAAAGTGACTAACTTTGACACCATGCTGCACCTACAACTACTGTATCTTGGCATGACTTTGATTACTGCAATGTCTGTATCTAACTTGTTTTACTGAGACCAAATGAAAATGAAAACCTGCTCTACTCATTGTCTCAAGGCAATTCAGTGATGTAATATTATGCATTAATGACACCTAAAAGCTCACGAAACATACATATTTATACATTTTTTCCACATGTGGACGTTCGCCATTTTTCCACCTAATTGTCAAGCAAATATGAAGCATATGAAGAATTTTTAAAATGTTTCAAAAAAGAGAAGGAGAAAAAAAAGTAAATTAGGCGAGTTTCCATCACGGATTTGGAGTGAATAAACCAGGCTTAGCAAAGCATAGTTTCATCACAAGTTGGCAGTATGGGCTGAAAACAGAGTAGAAGAACAGGTTGCAAAGCTTCTGGTTCTACTTCTGAAACAGCCAATTAAATGTTTGCTATGTCAGAACTCATTCTGGAAACCTCTTTCCATCTCCCATTAAGTGCATTACCTTTTTTTTTCAGAAAAAGGCAAAAGAAAAAAGAAGAGAGATTTCTTTCTTCTGATTTTGCAGTTTCATCAACCTCTTCTATGTGCATAAAATAGCCTTTGTTGTTCACTGATGGCAACATGAATATTGTCCCCACTAAAATCCACATTGTAATTAAATGCACACTATTGTTTTTCTGTGGTAAACACATTGAAATATCTCATTAATATTATGACTAGAGCTAAGTTTCCAATATACATTAAGGACACAGAGCTGTTAGTCTTTTATAATTGCCTTAATACTGAAGCCATAAGTACTGGTCACAGATACATGACACCACACAGAGGCGTACACACTTACAGTATGTACTGTAGTTAAGTGCTGTGAGAGACAGCTGGATAGTGAGCTATAGCAGGTGTGGTGAACGCAGATTTGTGATGTTGACCATCGAAAGCTTGAAATAACTCCCTCACAGATTTCCCAAGGGGACACATATGGCTGGGTCTTGCAAGACTCTGAAACGTAAATTGGATGTAATAACTCATGTCAACATGAGTACAAACACAACACAATATGTATTTAGGACTTGATGTATGACTGCAGCATTCTTATTTAGCAATCTGAAAGGTTAATAAATGGAAATTTTATCTAATTTAAGAAAAAAAATCCCTCATTTAAACATGCCAAAAACAGCATTTTAAAGGCTGTTTCACAATAAGCACTTTGTCACTCTGCGTTGTCTGACCCCATGACTTCATCTCAACGTTATTTTAAACTCTTAGTCACTCTTTGACAGTTAGGAACACACTTTCTCTTTCTCAGCCAAGGGGAAATGGTCTCCCATCAAGAGAATAAGAGACAGAAATTGAATACATGTGTCCCATTTCTTGGAATTCATTTAACTAATACGAAGGAATAGTCATATATGGGGATTTGGTTGAAGCAAACAATAAAAGCCCTAATTCCTGATTCTGTGCATTCCAGCTAAATACTGTTTGTTGAAGAGTCACAAATGCTGCAGACAGTGTTAGAAATATTTGGAAATTACATGGATTGTACCATAAGAAAAAAGCCCAACTAGCAAAACAACATTTGGGAAAACCTAGAGAGAAGCAAATTCTGACATAAGCACTGGCTAGCATCAAAACCATGTCAAAATTGCTACATTGGTCAGAGAAATCAAAACCAACATACCAATATGCAGCACATGCTATTTAAAAATAATACATGACCTACAACCTTGGCTCCAAACTATATAAATTTCCTCTATAAAAAAGGGATACAGAGACACCACTGAACATGAAATGATTCTATACTGAGGGATGTGAGGTCACAGGGAACCACAACATGCAGCATGAATAGCAATATGCATTCTGGTAGTCAGAGCAAACAAACCATGAGCAGCAACTGTTTCCACTAGAAAGTCAGAGACACCAGTGGCCATTAGTCATTAGAAGCACATCATGACCCTATAACTAATGATTTTCTTCATAATCGATTAATATGATGTTTTTTTCCCATGATTAACTGATAAATTGTTTAGTCAATAAAATGTCAAAACATTGTCAAAAATCTGCATCACAATTTCAAAGCCAAAAGTGATGTCTTCAAATAGTTTCTTTTGTCCAAGCAACAGTCCAAAACCCAAAAACTCTTCATTTACTATCATGAATGACAAAGAAAAGCAGGAAATCCCCACACTGAAGAAGTTGGATCCAGCAAACGTTTGACATTTTTGCTTGAAAAATTTGTGAAATTATTTACTTATTATCAAAATACTAATTTTCTTTTGATCAACTAATTGATTGACTAATCGTTGCAGCTCTACTTCAGGAGAATTAATGTGTGGGTACCTGTGTTGTAGCTGAGCTAACGGCACTCCTACAGTACGGGGAGGATATCCAGGTGTCTATGTGTCCTGTATGTGTGTCTTTGCCAGTACACAATCAGCTGTTCATCATGGTTAAGTTAACATTATTGTTCAAGTAAAAAAAAAAACAACAATTTGGTGCATTTTACCATTCAGTGCATTTCAGCAGGTCTAGCCCAATACAGGCAAATGCCATGACTAAGCAAACTATTTAGCAGACTGCTTATGAAGCCCATATGTCACATTTTTGCCAGAGGTCAGATACCATGCACAGAGGAGACGAATTGCTTCAGCAAACAGGCGAATGAACTGCTACACATCATCATAATGACATGAGGTCCTCAGCGACCACCTGCAGCCCTCCTGCACCGAGTGGCTCAAGCCTGCTGTCAACAGCTCCTTGAAACCTAGACCTAATTAATCACCATGAGGCTCTTTGGCCTGGGTGAGGATAAGTCTTGGTTGTATGTTTGTTTGAAAAGTCGGGAGTGAGATGATGGTTATACTTTTGCCTTTGTTCACCTGTAGAGACGAGCAGAGCATGTCCAGACATCGCATGGAGACTGGTGCAAGAAGAACACCAGTCTGTCTGACCGTTACGTGTCTTGAGGTCTTTACAGCTCCTCTAATTGAAATCACATGCTTTGAGATCTCCAAGTTCAGATTTTCAACCACGGACGAAAATAAATGACAGAATTCCACACATTCCATGAGGCTGCGCTCTTGTATTAAAACAAGCCGTGCTTTCAAATATGACCCCCCTGACAACTATAAAGAACCCCATCAGCGAGGATAATAGAACCCAGGCCTGAAAGGGAACATGCTAATTTGAACATCCGCTAGCAAAACACGAGGGGGGTGAAGTCCAAAATCAAGTTTATTTATTTATTTTTTGGCAGAAGCTATTTAAACAACAAGAACTCAACCCGTCCAAGCCTACGGCACGCGTGTGCATGTTTAAGAGCGTGGCTCATTTCCAGCTCAATACAACAAAACCTGTGTGTGGTACAGCTGGACGATATGACCTAAAAACAATGTGGTAACCTTTTTCAGCTTTCTGGTGAAATACGATGTACATCTACATACTTAAGTTTTTTTTTCTGAAATGGCTTTAGGGACATATTTATTAGGAACAATAACTGCAGACTTTAATAGGTGTCATTAGGGATTTGCACAGTCCAGTGCAAACATTGGGCCTCTTTTATTAAATTTTTGTGTGCATGGACTTTATCTTAATTTGTGCACATGCAGAAATTATTTTGAGCTGTTGTGGGATTCATCAATGTTTTATTATTACCAAAATAAGAAAACTAAATTTACGAGGACCACTCATAAACTGATACCATGAAACGCACAAATTCTTATTGAGGTTTGAGGCAACTTCTAGGCCATGAAACAGCTTATAAAACACAACATTGGGTAACATCAGTCGTGTAAAATAGTCCAACTGCATTAGTAGTTTTTAACACTTTTTGTCAGGTTTCTTAGTGGTTTGGTCAAGTGTTAAAAAAAGGTTTTACATTTCAAACAAAAATACAGTGCAGCATCTCCACTAGGTTGACTGATCTGAAGTGACAGTTGGGCCGCAGTGGTTGTTGGGGGGCGCCAACCCAATTAATTACAATATTACAAAACAGCTGGAAAATGAAATCTGCACCCTCTCTGGGTGAATACTAAACATCAACAGTTGCAGTAATTACTTTCATCATAATAGCACACTGAATCTTTGTTTACAGTGTGTTCGCAGTAATACAGGACAAACTAGCTAGGCTATCCAGTTAGCTTAACATC
Source organism: Lutjanus campechanus (assembly GCA_027495735.1). NCBI lineage: Eukaryota > Metazoa > Chordata > Actinopteri > Lutjaniformes > Lutjanidae > Lutjanus > Lutjanus campechanus. Next base: position 6,641 of record JAJHUR010129020.1, on the reverse strand, counting down.
TTGCAAAGTTATTTTTCAAACAGGCTAGTTACTGAAATTAGTCACTTTCAACATTAGTAAAGCAGTACAATGAATACACTTTATTGACTAGACATTAAGAATTTTCTTTTTTTGGATTTGGCATCGATAGCTAGCCTACAGAGGGTCAAGACGAGCCACCGTGTTTTGTTCATTTGTTTGACAGGTTATTTGTTTGTTTGCTTTTTGTCAAAGCCACAGGGAGCCACTGGAGAGGAGCAAAAGAACTCCATCCAGCTCTGGAGCCACACGCTGCAGATCCCTGGACAGCACAATGCACCATCATGAAATACAGAGAGAGAAAAGTTTTTTCACTCCATGAACCTTATATTATTACAGATTAGTCAGTGATTTCCTCACCAGCCTCTAGCGTCTTTGCTGTTGTTGCCAGATTCAGTTTGGTTGCATTTAAAAAAGGCAGAAATTCTTGCCTGAGGTTGATGTTGGGTCATTATTGGATTTAGACAGATCACATTATTAAATTACTCCTGTTGGTAAGCTTTTATTGTACAGTAAGGAACTGGCATTAGCTCACGAAACGTTATGTTCACTTCACCTGTCTCTCCTCTGTGCGGGTGTGCGCTGCCCTCAGTAAAAGGAGGAGAGGAGAGGAGAGGAGAGGAGAGGAGAGGAGAGGAGAGGAGAGGAGAGGAGAGGAGAGGAACTGAAACTTTTTTTTTTTGGTCTGGCGGGGGTTCCCGTTGGCCTGGCAGACCGCCTGGCCTGTATACTTATTGGGAAACCACTGCAATATAAAATAGGCATTAAACCAAGCCTCTTTAGCTCTGCTGCTGACCTCCTGTTTGTCAACCTTTAAGAAGTTGATTTAGATTTTTATAAAACAGAGTCTACATCAGTTCAGTCCAGCTGAGACTTGCTGTCATTGTCTAGGCCATTTGCATGCAGTAACACAAAGTACATTTTGCAGCAGAGCTGAGTCTCTCTGACAGTGACAGCTGAGTGGTGGCACAGTAAAATTCTGAGAACACTGGCAAGTTCCCTGCTCATATCAAGTACTGGTAATCTCAAGGCTAAATTTAAAGTGAAAACAAAGAACGGTCCACTCAATATTCAGCCAAATAATGACATTAAAAAACTGGCAGTGATAACATTGTTTATATATATTGTATATATATTTTTAAGCTTGGACCAGCTGATTACATGATGGTTTTCATATTCCATGGAATTCGATATTTCATTTAAGTTTTTTGAAAAATTTTGCACGACACATTCCAAATCTAACATTCCTTCTCTCAGCAATCCAACCAGGACTTCAGCTATTACTGCAAGTCAGCACGCACACGCAAATATCTGACTTCAGCACTTAGAAAGATTGAATGTGCCTAATAATTTATTGCCAGGTTGCGTGATTCAGCATAGTCTGAACAACAAGTGCAAAACCACAGATGAAAAGTTGTTAGTCTTTCTTGATTAGAGCAGATGTTTCTCCTCTTGGAAAAAAAGCCCCATTCATCTTCCTGATTTATCTTCCTGCTGTTGCTGTTGATTAAATCAGCCAAATGCTTATTTTACCATGTATGGACAGGCCACCAGTGGACTCAGGAGTCTGTTTACGCAACACTGACGTCACCATATAACCTGATTTTGGCCCAGCCATGCACACAGGTGGACTGTTCTGAATTAGGTTTCACTTTCCTACAATCTAACATCAGTTTCAAGGGAAAATCCACCCAAGAGAGAATTTCCATCAAGCTATTTCTGTGATGAAGATATTGAGGATGTCTCCACATCCACTGTCACTGATTTAGTGCCTGGTTCTCTAGGAGCTTATGAGTTGTGTCAGACATTTTACTTCCAAATAAAGTAAAATCACCACAGACACTGTCATGTTGCTTTATCCTTTATTCCAATAGTCATTGTGTATGGAGCAGTAGTCACTGTGTATGGAGCAGCTAAATTTCTTATCATCATTTCAGTCCCTCACCCAGAAAAGGTATTTTCATTGCCATCACGACATGAATGTGCTTGATAAACACATCACAACAGACAGCATTAAACACAATGAATAAGAAAAATAATTTTACTTAAATGCATTCACACTCAGCACGCCAGCATTTGATCTATCAAATGAAGCCCTGGATACACGGACCATGCATTCACACCATTTGGACAATCAGGTGAAGACCCAGCTAGCCATCAGCAACCCTCAGATTAATTGGTGTCAATTTGGTGGTAGTCTGACTCATCATGAGGACTGCAGGTATAATAAGCCTGCCACTGGCTGCCTGTTTCAGGTGTTTCAAAGTCCCTGTCAACAGCAACAACATCCGAACCAGCAATCTACATGCTAAAAATGGCAAGTTAGCTCCTGGTCGCTAACGGTACGGATGTAAACAAGCTAGAAGCTGCTAACTTTTCTTTTGTGGGGATTTAAACAACTTAAAACCAGGGCTCACCTCCCCATTTGCAAATGGTCCAATTGTTACTGGTTTGAAAAAAAAAAATAAATTCCCCTATAGCAGAATAATGTGTGGAACCAGACCGTTCTCCAGCACTGAGTGCTGCAGATGTAGTTCTGGCAATGCAACTCTAATTTGGTGGCATCTGCAAAGTTAGCTAGCATGATGGCCAAAGAAAGAGAAAACCACAACGAAAATGTGGATGATGGCGTGTTACAAACAGTTAATGTGTGCCAAACAGTTGTGGCATAAAGCTAATACGCTTACTTCAATATTTGTTCATTTATCGCAAGTCATATCGTCATTGCAATATTGAACAATCTTATCTCACATCGCAGATTTTCCTCATATCGTGCAGGCCTCTGACAGACCTGTTTCAAATGAACAAATTAAAAGTGTAATGTACAAAATTTACATAATATGTAAATTCAGAGGCTTTAAGAGCATTGTTGAAGTATAGGAAAACCCCTTTCGGTCTCAGGGTTGACCATCATCAGGAAACTAAATTGTTCTGGATGTTCTGTGCTGCAGATATGCAAAGGAATATGCTGTGGTGTTGTTTGCATGGCAAAAGGGTATCAGAGATTAGCAAACTGATGATGTCATGAATATCAAATTCAGGAAGCTTTCCAGACGCCAACGACAGCTGCAGGGCAGGAAAAATATGTAAAAAGATAGACACTGGCTTAAAGGTCATGCCCAGGTCAAAATGCTGGGAGAAAAGAAAAACATGTCAGCCTACAGAGGAGATTCAAAAAATTTTAATACCACATCCACAGTTTCTCCAGCCTCCCCTTTGCTGACGTACATAAATATGCTGAATGTTTTCCATAGAGAACAATAAATTAGACAAATTCTGACATTCCACAGACTTGTGGGTTTATATCAGGACCAAAAACTTTTATATGTTTATATAAACTAATCAATCATCTTTTCGTCACTTGCTCTTTTCTTCATCTCAAGCATTGCTGCTCTACAGTACAGTGCCACAGTCATCACTTAGTCAGTCAGTGGTTTGAAACCTTCTGCCTTCTTCTTGTAAACCTCAGTTGCAACTGTGCATATGGTGGCTAACAGTTCATCCAAAAAACAATACTCCGTTTTCCATCTTTCAGCAAACAATCATTTTACAGCCTCTGGTTACATCTGTTGATATACTTGATATATTAATCCTTCTCAGACTAGTCTAAGTTTAGAACAATGTCTATGTTCAACACATCCAGACCGAGTTCATTTTAGTTCAACACAGACATAGATATTGCAGCCACACGGTCATTCAGTCTCATCACATTTTATGGTTAGCCTGCTTCAGAGAAAAGGATGGCCCAATGTTTTATAGTATTTTGCTTAATTTTCCAACTGCATTCCACCAACCTATTTCATATGTCATATTTTATCTACTCTTAAAATATTATGACATTTCCTGACATGAACTTTGGTAGAATTTGCATGACCACAGAAATCACAAAGCTCTGATTGTATAACACCTTATCAACCGGCTGGGAGTAGTGTAACAGTAGCCAGTGGAGTTTCCCTACAAGTCAGTTTTAAACTCTACAACAGAGAGGAAGGAACTCCTCCATTGTGGTCAGGATGCCTCTCACCACAAAGTCAGACTCCAAATGCGAAGCTGCCAAATGTGGAGCTAAAAGAAAACAATCAATGGAGGCAGCAAATCCAAGATGTAAAATAGAAGCAAAACAATTCCACATCTGCCATCTCATTCTCAGTAACAACATTAGTGTGACACCGTTGTTAACCACAAGCAGCCTGCTGGTGCTGAAATAATACAGGGACTGACATTTGCTATCAACTGCTTTTTTTTCTGACAAATCTCTATAGCCATCTCAGGGTCAAAGCACAGATGTGAAAAAAAGTGAAACTCAAGGTGGAAGAGTGTTTTTCAACTGAAAATCTCTGGATAATTCAAATAACTGAGTGAACATGAAGAGGTTGTTATGTGATAATCAGCCTTCTGCAGTATTGGCAACAGTTAGCCTATATATTATGCATATGAAAACATAGCAAAGTAAATGCAGCATTTAATCACCCAATTACTCACTACTAGAACACACTGCAATACCACCACTATCACAGTTGCTGAGGCACTTAGAACAATCAGTACAAAGAAAGCCAATGGACAAGGTCACTTAGACCCTTTTTTTCCTTCAAATCTTTGCTTCCTTATTCACCGACTACTTAACTCATATTTTTAACCTAAATATTTGTACTGGTATCATCCCGAAAGTCTGTAGAGGCCATGTCTTGCCTCGTAACAGAGATGGAGATAGACTATATTGCCAAAAGTATCAGGACATCTGCCTTTACACGCACATGAACTTTAATGACATCCCATTCTTAATCTGTAGGGTTTAATAAGGAGTTGGCCCACCCTTTGCAGCTATGACAGCTTCAACTCTTCTGGGAAGGCTTTCCACAAGGTTTAGGAGTGTGTTTATGGGAATTTTTGACCATTCTTCCAGAAGCGCATTTGTGAGGTCAGGCACTGATGTAGGACAAGAAGACCTGGCTTGCAGTCTCCGCTCTAATTCATCCCAAAGGTGTTCTATTGGGTCGAGATCAGGACTCTGTCAGGCCAGTCGAGTTCCTCCACACCAAACTCGCTCATCCAAGTCTTTATGGACCTTGCTTTGTGCACTGGTGCGCAGTCATGTTGGAACACGAAGGGGCCATCCCCAAACTGTTCCCACAAAGTTGGGAGCATGAAATTGTCCAAAATGTCTTGGTATGCTGAAGCATTAAGAGTTCCTTTCACTGGAACTAAGGGGCCAAGCCCAACCCCTGAAAAACAACCCCACACCATAATCACCACCAAACTTTACACTTGGCACAATGCAGTCAGGCAAGTACCGTTCTCCTGGCAACCGCCAAACCCAGACTCATCCATTGGATTGCCAGACAGAGAAGCGTGATTCGTCACTCCAGAGAACACGTCTCCACTGCTCCAGAGTCCAGTGGCGGCGTGCTTTACACTAGAGATAGACCGATTATCGGTCGGGCCGATTATCGGCGCCGATATTCGGCATTTTGTCGCATATCGGCATCGGCCTTTTT
>JAJHUR010129016.1:35334-76978 GCA_027495735.1 Lutjanus campechanus | reverse complement strand
CTTAGATAACCCCGGGGCCGCGTCCTATTCCTCGTCTTTGTTCTCGTAGTTGTGCTTGATGTGTTTCCATAGTTTCTACAGTAAATCACATATTAGGTGACGTTAAACAGGTTGTATAAACAGAAAAAAAAAGAATCAACAAACAGATCCAAAAGACGTGATTGGTCGGCTTAGCGGACAAGCTAGCTTAGCTAGCTAACGATAGCACCGCTTCACCCTCTGTCTACAAGGTCAGGATAAAACAAGCATTAAAACACCAAATTACACACTCACCCCGCGATTCATTTGCTCGAAAATCGCGTCGCCACCTTGATCGAATAGTCGCTCGAAGAAAACCGCTCCAACCATGATGGTTATAGCGAAAGTGGACGTTCTCCTGAAGAGCAGATTGTAGACGGACTTTGCCAGCGCCATGTCGGTGGTGTAATGCGCATGCGTACTGCACGAGCGGATACTGAGACAAACGCTTCCGCTCGAGAAACATGCTGAACACTTATTGGCCCCGGAAGGACACCGTACTTGAGGATTTTGTTGTATTTTGTCTTTTTCAAACGTGAAAATTCAAGCAATAATCGCAAAGGAGTGCACTGTTTCGCCAAATGGTTTGTGGTCTTAATTGTTTAAATTCAGTGTACACAGGGATTTAAAGCAAACGTTCATGGGCGTAATAACAACTGTGAGCGAGTTAGCAAGCTAGCTAACATTATGTTAGCGTTATATCACGTTACACATACACTATGCTAGAGATAGAGATGTTATAATGTTTACTGCGATTATCAAACTACCCATTTACATGCTCACTACATTTCTTGCTGTTGTACCTTAGACTTTGGATGATTATTCCCAGTGCAGAGCATGAAGTCATAGCAAGGCATATTCAAAATTAAAGTTATATAGTAAATAAAAGTCTTTCCACAGTTGCTTTGCTACATTTCTCAGATCAGAATTTAAGTTCTCAAAACTACTATTTAGTATTTGTTAAACCACCACATCAGCTAATCACTCATTCAAGGCATAAATATATGCATACTTATGCAGTTATGCCTAATGGTTGTTTCTTATGTTTACATTTCTAATTTTGTCTTTGTTTTCTCCTGCGTGCAATGCAGTGCTATTAAACAGTACTGTGTTTGTTATGATAATAGTACAAACAGTAAAGGCCTTAATGTGAATCCTGTCCGGTCTCTTGCAATCTCCTCGATAATGTGTAATTTTGTAATGTTTACTGTAAATTGATATATGCCAAGTGCAGCCTTGTGCATTTTTAAATCATTGTCATCAAAACATTAGTTCACACCAGGAAATACTTAGAGTACACTGCTACATTGACAACATGGCTAAGCATTTTGACTATCTTGTTTGTAAACAGTGACACAAGGATTTGTCATTCTGATGGCACTGACATGTTCATTGACATTTATATTTACTTTTGAGAGTTAAACTCAGGATTGTGAGCAAGGTACAGGCTTGTGCAGATAATCCTTTGTGTGGTGCCATTTGTACTAATTGTTTCAAGAAATGCTCTGACTATTTTGCAAATTCAAGAAATGTACCAAAGCACCTGAAAGAAACTGTAAACAAGGCACCTCCATTATTATACCAGTAGATGGCAGCAAAAGAATGCTACCAATACCACTTGCCTTGTTTATCTGATGCTCCTGACAGTAGATATTAGCTTGGTTCCACTTTGTGCCTCTCGTGTAATCATTTTTAGTCCAAGGCCAATTCTGTAATTACATGTGTGACTTTTACATGAATGCAAAAGTATTTAGTGCAAAAGTAAACAAACAAAACAACTGGGACCATGATTACTTTATGTAAATGTAGAAAGACTTGCATTAATTGGGAAGTCTCAAATGTCAAAACAGGTCTATCACACGCAACAGATCTGTCAAAACAGATGAATACTAGGACCATGCATGATTACGCGTAAATTAGATCTGCAGTCTACTTCATACTTTGCTTTTTTTTTGTTTGTTTTTTTTTTAGTGCTGAAGAGTTATTTGAATTATGGGTTAGTGAATTGAAATGGAATTAAGCGTATATTTTAAAACTCATTTATTGTTTTCAGCTTTTTTAAATATGAGGGTTGCTGCCATTCTGTTTTAAATCACTGTAAATGAAAAATATTTGGATTTTAGACTGTTGGCCAGAAAAATCAAACAATTTGAAGATGTCGTCTTGGGATATGAGAAATCGTGACTGACATTTTTTGAGTATTTGCATGTTATAGACTAAACAATCTATTAGTCAGAAAAATAATCAACACATTTATTGATGACTGTACATAAAAAGTCTGTTAGGAAAGTCTTTGTGTTGTTTTGTTAATGGATCAGCTTGTGCGTAATGATGCATAACATGGCAATGCTCACTCAGTTGATGTTCTAGTATCACACAGAAACCATTTCAATTAGCACAGTAATTCACTCACCATGTGTTGACAGAGCAGTTATGTCAAATTGTTTCATTTTCTATTCACTATCTTTCAGAGATCTAAAAGGTGACATCTTGCTGCTTTGACCACAGAAACTGCACCATGGGGAAGAGATACTACTGTGACTACTGTGACCGGTCCTTTCAGGACAACATGCATAACAGGAAGAAACATCTGAATGGTGTTCAACATCACAGAGCTAAAAAGGCCTGGTTTGACCATTTTAGGGGTGAGACTGCAGTTGCTCCTTAAAGGGACCGTTCACCCAAAAATGAAAATTCAGTCATCATCTGCTCATCCTCATGCCGATTGAAGGTCATGTTTAGTTTTTTAGTCCACAAAACACTGCTGGAGCTTCACAGGAAAACATTGTAGAATCTCCCAAACATAGATAGATAATGACTGAATTTTCATTTTTGGGCGAACTATCCCTTTAAAGTTGAGACGAGATGAAAAATGCCCTGTTAACCCTTTCAGATCACATCCCCAGCCATATATATGCCAAAAAATATCTTAAGAAATCGGTTCATATTTCAAAATCCAATCATGTTTTCCTCCTTCCCCCCCGCGCTTCCTGTTTCACTCTGAAATATGTCACGTTACAGAAGCTAGATACTCTCAAAATACCTTTCACCTGTACTTTAATCCTTTGATCCTCCCTAAACTACATAAATTCCATGTTTATATTTTTATTTTCATTTTTATGATGTAATGTAAATGTATTTTTAAACTAGTAATATAACCAGTACTAATACTATCTATCACAATGTGTTATTTAAAAAGCTAAGTTTTCAATGAGATTTATAAGATTTTGACTGGAGAATCAATAAGCATGCACACATTTCGTTGTGCTATCTTGCCTGTCCACCTGTTTACTTTGTGATGGAAGATTACTTTAACAATCACGGATACACAATTATTTTCTTTTTACAGACTCTTCAGCCATTCTGTATGATGAGCAAACAAAGAAACCCTGCAGGAAATTTCTCCAAAAAGGTAAGAGAGTAGTTTAATCTTACATCTATCCAAAAACAAGGAAATTATATTAAATGCCTTTTGATAATCATCTTTTTTCCCACGTTTTTGTGTGTTGTAGGTATTTGTGATTTTGGCCCTAACTGCAGGTTTTCTCACATGTCCGAAGAGGATCTGTTTAACTTAAAAAGACAGGTGGAAGGTAAGCTGTAACCAAACAGCAGTGCTGTCTACCACATGATTGAGAACCTCTAGAATGAACACATAAAAGACCCTCAACACAATGTGCTGCATTGAATGCAGAGGGAATAAGACATAACACGCTTTATTTGTCATTCTCGTCATTCAAAAAAATTACGTTTGGTAACTCTCAGAGACCAGCAGCTATCGAAAACAAGATAAAAAGCTAAGAAAAACAACAAGATAAAGATAAAAACAAGAACAAGGATGAAACCAGATGAATAAACATGATAAATATGATGAGGTAGTGTTTTCTATCTACTGTTTGTATTATAAATAATGCACTTGGATGAGGCAGGTAAACAGTGACAGTACAAAGTGTAGAAATAGTATAAAAAAGTAGTACAAAAATGCGAAATAATGCACAACGGGAGCATAGATTAGATGGATTTGCATTTACAAGCATAAATATTTCAATGTCTGTAAATTATTCTTTAATAATGAGATGAACATTCAACAACTGGATTGACATGGAATAGTATACAAGTATAAAATAATCCAGATGAATCCAGATTGCTGTGTGAACATGTTGATAGGATTGAGATTTTATTTCTTCCAGATGAAAGGCAGCTCAGAGAAGGATCTGTAGACAGGATCATGCCTGAGCGAAGCGTAGAAGAATGGCTCACTAGAAGGGAAAAGAAGCAGACTGCCCTCACCACCAAAGGGTAGGCACATTCATTTTTGTGTATCATACATGGTTAGCATGACTAATGGTGATTCCTGTTGATGTAGAACTCAACTATTCAATTATTTATCCCTGCAGAGATCAAAAAACTAAGGAAGACAGTGAAGAGGGCCAAGACGAAAGCGACGTGCCTCCACAGCTCCTCTCCATTCCTGACCTTCCACCCTCTCTGCTACCTCCTCCTCCAGGCGGATGGAAAGTCAAAGTGAACACAGAATGGGGTTGAGCGATATTCACTTTGTGGTGCAAATCAGTGCTAAGTGGATATGAGACATTGATAGAAGGAGGAATGGTACAGAATACATATGTTCTTCATAGGTTCATATTTCAAGCTACAAGGTCTGTCAGTTTGAAGCGAGGTTTTCAGTTCGTACTAAAAATCTGTTTTTTTTTGCTATTTCTCATTTTAAAAATGGGAATAAAATATATATTTTGTATTCTGCACAGTATGTAGGTCATGTTTGTTTTATTTAGAATTTACGCTATTAATTTATTGGATCATACCGTTGAAAGTTTCTTTTGTGAGAAATGAAGTTAACAGTTAAAAAAAACCCTGCTGATTTGAACTGATAAAAAAAAATTGTATTTACATAAAACACACATTTTTGAAACACAGCGAGGCGAATCCGAAAATAACCTTCAGTGAGACTCTTCTAAGGAGCTACCTTTGACGTCATGAAGTCCCGAAAGGAACGGAGGATTGCTCAGCAGATGGAAATAATTTTTTATTTATTTTAATCCTGTGCTGCTGCGTCACAGGGGAATCACTGATCTGACTAAATTTTATTTCTAACCCAGCCACTGGAAAACACCATTTTACTTCCTAAATAGTGAAGATGACAAACCAGTGATCTGGATTTAATTACATCATGAAAGTTTTTCTACCTGGGAAGTTTGTTAATTCAGGTTTATCAACAAAATTCATGCTGATCCCTCGGATTTGTGACTAATGGTTTTATAATTGTCATTAACCTTTTTGAATCTGCAATTAGGCTGTTCCCTCTCAAAGGGAGTTATGCTGAGATGTATATACCTTAAACTGTTTTCACATCTGTTGTGTATTAACAGCAGAATCCTCATTAAATTCTTTTTTTAAATTTTGTTTTGTATCATTTCGTCAAACTCTTGTTCTGCTGTCTTGGCAAGGTCTCACGTGTAAAAGATGTCTCTTACTTAAATGGGACTTAAAGGACCAGTGTGTAGGATTTACAGGGATTTACTGGCAGAATATAGAAAAAATTAATGTGATATTCATAAGTATATTTCCATTAGTGTATGGTCACCTGAAAATAAGAATCATTGGGTTTCTGTTACCTTAGAATGAGTCATTTATGTCTACAGACTGTTTGGCTCCTCTTCCATGGAGTCTGCCATGTTGCTATAATAGCCCTGAACAGACAAACCAAACACTGGCTTTAGATACAAACTTTAATGCTTTGTTCAACTTTCATGGACACCATAGTTTCTCTTCCATGCTTGGAGGAGGAGAGTGTGACAATGTTCACTGCCAGATGCCATTAAATCCTACACACTGGTCCTTACACCCCTCGTCAAACCTTGTTTAAGGCACCCTGGGTATTTCTGACCATTAGTGGCACCATGGAGCTATGTATTTACTTGAGGTTCCCCATTTTGTTCACATTACATACTTTCCTTTATCACTACTGGCCAACAAAGACTGTGAGAAAAAAGATTGATCCAAAAAAAAAGTGTATTCTTGTTAGACCACAAGAACACACAAAAGACATGGTGAGAAACACTCAATGTAAACATAACGTGTTTGTTTACAAGAAAACTCCATAACGTACCTTTAAATAAAGCTTAGGCTATGAAGGTGGCGAGTTCAATAACTATTTATCAGCCATATTTAAAGGTAGAATGAGTAGCATTGTGAGTTGCTGTGTATAAACACACCAAACTAATTGTTGAGTCTTATTCTCAGGACATCAAATACTGACATTTTGAGTTGGTAAAGTGCCCCGAGCACAGCAAAATAGTGAGAAAATAAGAAAGGGTGGATGTAGGGTGGGGTGTCTGGGGATGCAGGTGCTGCCTCACACTTCAGATGAGTTGCAAATGACTGAGAAAGATTATTGTGTGAGTCTATGCATTGTTTTTTTTTTGGGAAAATCCTTCATAGTTTGCCTTAGTATTGAGCTTGTGGCTTTATTTATTGCTGGCTCTTCTGGCCCTGTAATCCCCTTTCACACTCACTCCCCTCTGTAGCAGTCATTTGTATCTATTAAATCTCACTCTACTCGTAGACAATCAATAGTTCAAATGCTCATTAAGGCAACTTTGGATCTTATTGTGCTCTCCGAAGCTTGTTTGGTTCTCTCTTGTGAATAATTTGTGACCTCAAATGGCACCTTGATAATTTGACACAAGCAGTCATGACTTCTGAATCTAATAGCGCTGGACCTAATCCTCTTACATCTTAAATATTTCATGTCCGTTGCTGCTGTGCTCGCTACCCTTTCTTGTTAGCCTTTAGTTTACAACTTCAGTAATTCTTAATTCCAAAACTCGGGTGCTTGTATAAATGCCACTACATAAATTGCACCACTATATAGCTGCAAGGAAATCGTCTTTCCCTCTCTGCAGGCTGTGTGCTGCTGTGCTCTGTTACTAATGCGTGCTTAACATGCCGTATGCCGCACCGTCAGGGCCATCACACCGACACGTACTGACTGTTCTCCCCTCTGATCTGAAATTGTAGAATGAGGAAAGAATTCAGAATTTCACTCTGTTTCCCTGAAAAGCATCCCCACCCAGACCCGCTCTTCCTCTCTTTTATCCTCTTTGTACTTGACATGAGTGTTAACAATGTGGTGTAAATGCACACATTAAATGGGCCTTTTTTAAAAGACATGTCTAATTCTGCTTTAATTTGCGAACAATGTCACATTTCGAAACAGAAAACAACGAAGAGTCGGCTCATTTTTAATGCCTTTGTCTTTTATTGGACTACATGCATCTAGACACCACTTACATTAGTGTATAACTGATGCAGTAACCTCTACATGTGCAGTAACAGTTACAGAAAGAAAACAGTGCTGAATATTCTCAATCTAGACATTAAAATTACCTGTAATGTCACACGGCAGGATGGTGCAACAAATATTAACTGGAAAGTTGGAGAAACTTTTATCAAGACCAGGGGGGACAGAAAGATAATACATGAATACTTATTGGTACTGGGATTACTGATGAGCCATTTCAATTCAAAAATACATTAAACATTAGATTCATTTTTGTCAAAGGTAATGATTTTGTAAAATGGATTTCCCATCTTTCTAAAAGTCTGTCTAAAGCTACTTAAAGTCAAGGCATGAGAGTGCAGTTTTTACTCCAAATGACAAAGGCACAGAACAGAAGACGTCCACAGTCCAAATCAAATTCATAATAACAACAATTAAGACAAAGTGTACATAAATCTGCTCATTAAAACACTAACATACAGAATAGGACACAATATTTGTTTATATGTCTTAAAGACAAGATCTGACACAATAACTATATTTTACATTCACACAAAACCCCATACCTTACATGATATGTTCACATGAGGAGGTAATGCGATGTCATATAAGTAGTTCATACATAAACAGCAACTATACACGAAATAAAATATCAGTTTTATTGCCAGAATGATTTCCATACTTCTCCCTCTTGTGATATAGCTTTGATAAACTTTAAGATAAAAAGAGCAAGAAAAAATATATAGCATTTTGTAAAACTTGTCAAATCTGACAAATATTTGTTAAAGAAAACATTCTGAAAAATGAATCTTAACAAATCAGAAACGTTAATGTAAGTGCATGGTCTTAATACACACAAGAACCTGTATCTGAATATGTCCAGTCAACCTGGAAATTATACATCAGAAACCTGATAATTTTTTTGGTATATTTTTTGTATTGTTTTATACAAAACATTATGCTTACATTCATAATAAAATCACATAGATTTAATGTATCACTTTCAAGTAAGAAAATATAAGAATGTTATAGTTTAACCAATATGTTGTTTTGGTGGTCCATGTAAAAGCCAGAAAACAACATTTTTCATGATATGTTAAATTATTGTTCACAGCATACTGCAAAGTGTTTCGTGTTTTGATATCGTCAGCACATCCACAAAAATTCGACATTTACAGGAAAATGTCAAATACTGAGATTTTTTTTTTTTTGCAATGATCACTATACAAATTGCATAATTATTTGAATACATACATCAGAATTCAAAATTTGATCTCACATAGAACACACAATTATCTCTAGTTTAATGTACATGCAGGTGTGTCGTGTGAATTGAATATTCTTCATTTGATATAAATATGACAGTTAACACCTAGTTCTTTTGTTGAAACATAAACTTGTCGTGGTGAATTTGTTCACAGCTGGTAGCTCAGGTCATACAGCAGTTCAGTTCAGCACTCGTCGTGACTCATTGTGGTGCCTGTTACAGATGCACAGACTTGAGATATGTAGCAACATTGTGCATTTATCACAGCAAACTGTGAATATGAAACACTTGTTTTAACTGATGTGTGATGGTCAAGAGATTAAAGAGATAGTTCAGATTATTTGAAGTGAGGTTGTATGAGGTACTTATACATAGTCGGTGTTTTACCTACAGCCGATGGCCGCCAGCGTGTCCCCAGTTTGGGAAAGCAGCAGCAGTACTGGTGTCGACAAGGTCAGCAACAGAATACATTTCAACCACCTATATCACATTGCAGTTTGACAGGCTTTCCAACAGGAGACTGTTATACAAGCCAAACATTGCTCTCTTGCTTAATCAGGCTCCTTTTGCAAAAACAGTAATTTTATCTTGCAGTAACAATGGACTTGGTGGTCGGCCACTTGCCCGATCATTTAGCTTGTTTGTGTCATTGTGTGACTTCGGTGAATCAAAACTAACCTTTGAAAACGCAGAAGTCACACAATGACACAAACAAAACTGATCGAAGCAGCAGTAGACCAGTAACTCTTGTGTTCTGTGAGGTTAAATAGCTGATTTTGCCAATGTCTGACACTTAAACCGATAGATTTTTTAGTTGGCTAAAATATGTTTTGCTGCTGACCCTGTCCACAGCAGGACATTGCTTAGCTTCTTACTCCCACCCCTACTCCCGGGTACGTGCCAACTGCCATCTACTGAAAGTAATACAGTGACTATGGATTTGTACCTCGTACAACCACATTTCAAATAATCCGAACTATCACTTTAATTTTCTGAAGTCTTGAAGTCTGGTCTTTTTGCATAAATACCCATGCAGACACTCTTGTCTGATATTTCTTCAAGGGATTTGGGGATTTCCTTCTGTGTCCTGCTGCTCTTTATTGGATTTTACCGTTCACCGGGAAAACAGCAGTTTGATTTACAAATCAATCCCAAGCTGCTCAGCCACAAGGGCTCACTGTGAGCTTTAAAACAAACCCATTAATTTTTTAGAAAAGCGTGACATCTTTAGAAATGGACTGTGGGATTTCTCTGCAGATCAGCTGACAGGAGTTCACAGCCTGTGTCTGTCCACGTGTCAGTCAGTCCCTCTCTTTTTTTCCGTCTTTCTTTTCGGCAGTGCTGTCCAGCATGTTCCTGTGCTTGTTCACCAGTTTGTTCCAAATGTTGTTGTTTTTTGTACTTCTCATTGTCATAGTGGAAAAGTTTGGCATTTTTTTTCTTGTCATGTGTTAACTTGTAAATATCATGTGCCTTTACGTCAGCTTAAGCTGAGCTGGGTCTTATTGGAAAATAACCTGATCCTTTACAATATATGAAACAGCTGATGTAGGATTTAATGAAAATAATTTGCATGATTTTATGACACCCTCTGCATGTTGTGTGTAGCATCACATTATTTTAAGACCAAGAGTCTCCAGCCATGCTAGTCGCTCTGAGAGGCTGTACATAGTCATAGCAGAGATTTGAGCAAAATGCTAATACTAGTATAGCAAGCATGGACTCCCATGTGAAGCTTATTGATGATTTATTATTATTAGACTTAGATGACTTATTATCTGTCACCATTTGGTGAGGTTTAGGGAACAAAACTATATTAACACAGTGATGTTTAGCAGATGTGAGCATGCTAACATTAGTAAAGTCGCACTAAACACAGCAATTACAGCTGCGGCTGAATATCATCCATTTTACATGAATGTGGTGATAAACCGAAGTTTTGGACACGATAAAATTTTAACCTCATGGTGGCGAAAATTTAAGGGACACCAAAGTTATTATAACTGTTTGTGGGGAACATGAATGTCTTTCATTCATGGACATCCAGCTGATAGTTGTTGAGACATTTCCCTCAACACAACAAATGTCAACCTCATGCTGATGCAAGAGGTAAAATCAGCAGATCACCAAAGTCACTGAGATGCATCCTCAGGGAACCATCAATGCCTGAACCAGATTTTGCACCATTTCATCAGAAAAGTCAGTGGGATTCATTCTCTGGGTATCATGAGTATCTGTTGGTTGAGATATTTCAGTCTGGATTGAAGTGGTGAACCAGTAGACTGACAATACCAACCCAAGAGCCATTAGCCTAACATGGCTAATATGTTTTCATCAATGCTAAATATTCTATTCAACAACAACTGAATCAGTGGGGCTACTTTTTTTTTGTCAAGATACAGATAACAGATGATGCTGGTTTAGTAAAGTATGTTACAGTCAGCTGGATGTGAGCTGTACTTCTGGACTGGAAATACTGGAACTAACATAGAGACATAAAAGAGACACATTATGCAGAACCCAGTCATTTATCCTTATGTTTTAGTATGTGATTTAAAACTACTTAATATGTAGCCCATCAACACTTTTGTATTGCTTAATTACTATCATCAGGACTATCATTATTCCAAACGGCAGAGCTCTCATCAACAACATTAATTGTTTTGCTATATTAGACACAGCACAGCTATTACTACAGCACATACTGTACACTGAAATACTGAAGTCCTCTACAGTCATCTTATTTCTTAGAAAATGTCAGAAATTTGAATCAATCTGAATCTACTGTTTTAGAATACTAATCAGCCCTTGAAATGTCTTTCTATTATTCCATCTTTTTTTTTTTTTTTACTGGTATGCTGTGATTAGTGGCCATACAAAACCATTGCATGACATCATTTCATCCGTTATAGAGGGAAGCTGTGATAGCATCACCGTGGGTGTTGAAAACATTGAACAAAACCAAAAACAGTCAAGTATCTTGGTTGATGTCTGCTTATTCATTGTCCGTCCTTTAATCTCTTTGTAACCAGCTGGAAACAAGCGTTTACTTCATTCCTCTGCGGAGCATTTGATTCGCTGCAATGAGCATAACGCTGATGATGAATGCAATGGCGAAGGCACAAATCAGGCTTTTACGCACACACGTGTGTTTTTCCTGTTGTGTTGGGCTTGCTGTGGAAAGATGTTGAAAAGATTATTAGCACATCTGAATGTCTTAAAAGGACAGTTCTCCCCCAAATCAAGAATACACAGTTTCCCTCTTACTTGTAGTGCTAAATTATCCGTCCAGATTGTTTTGATGTGAGTTGGTGAGCTTTGTAAATATCAGCTTTAGAGACGTCTGCCTTCTCTTGAATATATATTTGAAATATTCAACACCAGTGTCTTTTTTCAGAAATCATGACCCAGTTACTCGAGATAATCAGCAGACCTTGCTGTGAGCAGTTTCATGTAGGAACTGTCTTCTCTCTACCAAATTACACCTGCTGACCCTATCCATTTACAGATTGAAGCACAAGCCTCTTATTATCTACAACTTTTAGCTTCTGCTGGAAAATGTGTTTTTACCTTTTTAAGAATCAACACAACACATGAAAGAGAGAGTCTTTTTTAATTAATCTCACTGTCTGCAAAGTTTTACGTTCTTAAATGTAAATTAGTAAAGCCACACTTTCATGTTTTCAAGAAAGGAATGGGGCATTATACTGAGACAAACTTCAGCAAAGAACAAGAAAGCTATCAAAACTGTGAATTTGCACGCCCAATTTAATATTAAGTTCCTTTTTATGTATTCGGTTGACCTCTGGCGTGTTTTGTGCTACCTTATTACTATAATTATACTGTTATTATTTTTCCTTTTTTCTTTTGTTCACTTTCTTATTCATCATTCATTTGCCTATCTGTATATTCTCATACTATCTGTGCAGACTGAATTGTTTGTTTGAAAGAAGTTAACTATAAAAAAAAAAAGTTGAAAAAAGGAAATGCACAATTCACTCTGTGAAACAAAGTATTTCCTACATTAAACTGCTCACAACAAGGTCTGTGGATTATCAAGAGTAATCAGTTCATTTCTGTCAAGAGACACTGCTGTTGACTTTGTCAAGTGTATTTTTTGAGCACCACAAGCTGAGTGCCATCTAGTTCTATTATATTATAGAGAAGCGACACCTCTTTCCAGAAACTTTTTTACTCAAACCAAACTACATCTGCCAACGATATCACCATGCAGAAGTAAGCATGCATCTACTCATAGATGCAGACATCTACTTCCAATAACTCAAAAACTCTGCAATTCACACCAAAACTAGCACTACAGATAAGAGGAAAAAAGGTACCCTTGATTTTGGGGTGAACTGTTTTTAGAAATGCCTGAACAATGTGTGAAATGTGTATACAACGTACTGTCAATGTCCACATGGGACTCTGGACTATTCAGGTGGCTCTCCTCAGTCATGATGATGTTCTCGATATCTTTCATGGTGAGGTGGTCACGGAAAGTGTCGTAAAGCAGTCTCTTCAGCTCGTCCACAGTCAGTTTCTGCATGTCGCACTGGGAAGGCAGAAAACACAGAGAAGGCTCTAATTAGCAGAGGAAGAACTTATGTCTCAATACTCTGTAGGTCAGCAATAAATAGCATTAGTACAGGAAAGCTCCTGGCTACGCAGTGATGTGAATATTCACTGGGCTATTGCTTCAAAACGGTAAATATTTTCAGTGAAATTAGATGGTGATTATGCAACTAAATGCAAGGGAGGAAGGAGGGTACTGCATGTAACACACTGTAATTATCTCAGTGGTGTCAAGGCTATTTGAAATTCAAAAACTTTACTTTTTTAGTAAAGTCAGAGAAGAACATCAGAATATAATATATAATGTCATAATAATGCTAGAATTAGTTCTTTAAATGAGGTATTTAAACAAGTGAGTTTTGTATTGTAATTTTAATTGAAACAGATGGCTCTTTATCACAAACAACAGAAACACCAGAGGGGAAACTCGCTCAAAAGAGGAAAGAGAATGGATTAATGAACACAGATAGACTTGATTGATGATACTGATGACAACACAAACCTTCCAAAACACTGAATCAAAGTCTGCTCCGTGGAACTTATCCGGCATTCCAGCGCAAGAGAGTTTAGGACCGAGCAATGTGACAAATTCTTCAAAGCCAACTTGACCATCACCTGATGAAAAAGAGAGGAATATAAACATGTCATTGTACAACTCATGTTGGATTATATGCAACTGAGTGAAAGAGAGAGAGAAACGTACCGTCTATATCAAGTCTTTGGATGATAACCTCCAGCTCCACCTCATTGGGCATGTAGCCCAGTGAGCGCATGGCCATCCCCAACTCCTGCTTTGAGATGAAGCCATTCCCATCTCGGTCAAATACTTTGAATGCCTCACGAATCTCTGTTGGAAAAAAGGAGGGCAGAAATTGTATAAGAGTGAGGAAGAAGAAAGCATAGCACAAACAGAAGGTTTATATAGACTTATCGTTTTGAGCAACAGCAGACGGCTCAGTTGAACATGTTGATGTTGCACAATGTGTATATTATGAGTTTAAAGCAGTTTAAAGCCATAAAAATGTGCCTGTGTTTAACAGAGAATCTCAGGTGGTAAAAACTTTTTTTTCCCTTGTTACAAATGTTGCAGAGGCCTTCTGTAATTCCCATGAAAAGATCCCAAACAACAATGATCCTACCTAGGTATTATCTGTGTAGCCAAATCCCGATATACTGTAGCTTATTAATTAGCCATGTTCATCCATTACAATGAAAATGGTGGTTTATTTTGAGCAAATCTTACATACACTGTGCTTTACATTGGAAATATTTCCCCCAGAATGTATCATTTACTCCTGTTTGAGTTGTATTTTTAGAGATGTAATTTTTTTATAGGGACCAAATGGACCATGAAGAGTAAAAGACAGATAAGGACATCCAAAATACTAACACTGTACTTTAAGTTCCCATATCTAATATACAGTATTGTTTATATAATACATTATAATGTAACAGTACAGAAATTGAAAGCAATTGCAGCTTCTCATACAAGGACTTCTTTTATATTAGGAAAACTTGTATTTTATGATATTGTCATTATGTGTTTATACACCAGCCTCCACTGACGGGTGCCCACCGTCGAAAGTAATGACACACCAATCTTCGGTTAGAGCAGGGAGTTTGATCACTTCAGCACAATGGACAGACAGACAGACAGACACACACACACGGACACACACACACACAGATGCGTCATTTGAATATTTCAGCCCACTGAGAGTGACAGTGACCATTTTAGTAGCACCGAGATAGATAGAGAGACAGTATTTGATTGCTTCCAAATTGAAGACACAGAGGCACTGTAGTTGAATACTTCAGCACCACAGACAACCCTGTAACCAGTCCCCTCAGTCAACTGATTATAAAACCAGCCGACCAGGCTCCCATCAGCAATGTTTCAAAATATCACAGCAGAATAAAACAAATTCAGTGCAAACATCCCTAAATAGAGAATATAAATTGGTTGAATATGTCCACTCTGTTGCAGATAGGAAACTATTAATACAGACCAAATACAGCTTCAGTGACCACCGCCGGGGAATAGAAAAAGATCTGTATCAACAGAGAGATGCTCTTCCTGCTCCACTGTGAGAAGTTCTCGCCATTAAGAGATTTTCACTGCAGAGAAATAGCCAAAAAGATACAAAACTTCTAACATTAACTCCAGAAGAGAAACTGGCAGTTCTCCTGGGTGCCCAGTTGAAAGTTTCAAAGTCATGGAGAAAGATTGTACTTAAATGTTTCAGCACCATGGAGAGACGCAGAGACACTGTAGTTAAATATTTCAGCCCCTTGGAAAGAGACGGAGAAACTGTAGTTGAATGTTTCAGCACCGTGGAGAGATGCAGACAGACTGTAGTTTAATGTTTCAGCACCACAGAGAGACACGGAAAGACTATAGTTTAATGTTTCAGCACCGTGGAGAGAGACAGAGAGACTGTAGTTAAATGTTTCAGCACCGTGGAGAGAGACACAGAGACTGTAGTTTAATGTTTCAGCACCACGGAGAGAGTCAGACAGACTGTAGTTAAATGTTTCAGCACCGTGGAGAGATTCAGACAGACTGTAGTTAAATGTTTCAGCACCACGGAGAGAGTCAGACAGACTGTAGTTGAATGTTTCAGCACCACGGAGAGAGACAGACAGACTGTAGTTGAATGTTTCAGCACCATGGAGCGAGAGACAGACTGTAGTTGAATGTTTCAGCACCATGGAGCGAGAGACAGACTGTAGTTCAATGTTTCAGCACCATGGAGCGAGAGACTCTCTCCATCCTAAGTTGCATTAAAATAGATAAAAAGAATGTGTGCCCCCCTGTGTAAATTACGATTTAGTCTATTCTGTTTCAGGTTTATTTTCAGCACAAAGGTAGGTCAGTTTATAAATGATCAAATTATAGTGTACATATGAATTTACCTGTCCTATTATATTATAAAATGTTTTTTTCTGATGAAATCCGATGGTACATACTGCTTGTTCCCTATAGATGTAAACTAATAGACACCGTCAGATCCAACACCTGTTACAGTGGCCATAGCACAATTGGATGTGACAGAAGCCAGTGAGCAGGTTCGTATGTTTATAATTAACAACAACTTTTGGTAAATAATCCATAAACATTGCCATTTGGCTCCTGTCCTCAGCCTGCATCACGGTATTCCGTTTGAAGTGGAAAAAAGAGCAGTTGCACATCAAAGGCAAAGAACCGCTGTGGTTCTTTTTGATGTAGATCCTCAAATATACAAGACTCCTCAATGTTTGCCGGTAGTCACGTGTTGTTGGATAAAACAAGATAGCCAATTAAAAAAATCTGAACCTGTAGAATATGAACGTATTCATGAACAATGCTAGCCTGATAGACCAGCAGCAGAAAAGGAAATGTGTTAAGAAGAAAAAGGTTAATCAAAACTGGAGTAACTGACAGTCGCTAAACCACCCAGTCCCACTTACGGACCTCATGCTATGTCATCAATCTTCATAATATCTTCATTTGAACTTCATACGGGTTTAAAGCATGTGATTATACTCAGTGCTTCTAACATGAAGAAAACTAATTTGCATGCAAGTATGTGATTGGGCAAGCATTACCTTTAATTTGCATGCAAGCCCATGAGTGGACAAGCACTGACCATCCATCTTGTATACATGGATGACTGAGAGACTGCGATTTACAAGTGATGGCAGTCCATAGCCTTGTAGTAAAATGGAAGGAACTATCATAAGAGGCCATCCTCTTTGGCGCATTCATTGAGGTCCTTCCGAAACAAGTGACACTGTCTGTACCGAACCTTGACATATCAGACACAACATATTTGTCTAAATTACAGCCAGCGGTGCTGCTTGAGTTTTGTTATCTTCCTCCAGCACCACCCCAGATTCAATGTCATGACCCCTGGTGCCTGTGACAAATAATGAATTCACAGAGCCAGCTGAGCAGTGGCTGGACTACTGATTGTTTCACACCATCAGGAGTGAATATTTAAAAAATGTACAGATGCAACCATGAGGCACACAACTCTGCCTCTCT
Source organism: Lutjanus campechanus (assembly GCA_027495735.1). Lineage (NCBI taxonomy): Eukaryota > Metazoa > Chordata > Actinopteri > Lutjaniformes > Lutjanidae > Lutjanus > Lutjanus campechanus. The sequence goes on along the minus strand of JAJHUR010129016.1, from coordinate 59,791 downwards.
GAATAGGTAGAATACTTCTCTGAAAAGGCTCTCAGGCAATTCATTGTAACGTCATCTGTATCATATGGTTTTAAAAGATAAAATTTCCATAATATATCTTCTTGACATAGATAATGTGTTAAAGGCTTGCCTGTTTTGTTTTAAGACGCAACATTCACAAAAATGTTGCTCTCTTTTCTCTATTAGCCACTATTCTCCATCGCAGTTGTTTACCTCAATGATGTATTATGAATCATTTGATTTAATGTGAATATAGAACATATGTTTAGAGTTGATATTCATAGAGGCATTTATTTACCAAGATTTTACATCAGCAATATGGATATTTTCATTTCCAATGAGCCACTGCATAATAAAGCAATAAGCTCCAACAGGCTGTGCTTAAGAATGATTTTAGAACAGCTAATGGATATTGTTAAGCACGATGTGAAGCATAAATATATACATAAGTACACAAATATACACTGTATAAACATGGATCACTGAGCATTAACATCAACAACATAACTGCTAAAACTGTAGGGTTGTCTTGACACATCAGATCTGAAAACAGTGAACGGGCCACATAGTCTATTTAAAGGTCCCGGCTTTGTTTCTTGACCTTTCCAGCTCTTTAATTTCTCTATCATTAATTTCAGCTCATCCGCTTTCTTTTTCATCCTCTTTCTCTTTCCTGTCCATCTCTTTCAGCCACTTAGCCCACCCGCTGAATCAAAATTCCCAACAAAATCGGACATTTTGAAACATTTGCACAGTGATACCGATGTAACATGGTCACAGGTGAGTGTTTATAGAGAATTTTACTACGGCTTCAAACACTGCTTGGCATCATTACCCAGGACCTGAACTATCCATTTTATAAGTTCATTGATATTAAAATGCAGAAGGTAGACACATCTGAATACAGTACAGCCTTGAAAATACACCTGGGATACAGTCTCAACAAAAGCTGATCATTATAAGCTTCACAAAGGTCCTTTTTTGTTTATAATTAATATTTTTATTAACTCATGAATGTCACAATAAGTATGAGTAAATCATTTTAAACACATCATTATATTTTCTAGGACAATAACAATGCATAGCCCTTTTACACACACCTGCAAACATACAATCATAAAACAGATTAATTTAGAGATAGATGCTATAAGTGCGTAAGACACGTGATACTACAGAATGGCTACCATTGTTTCTTTCTTTCTTTTTTTTTTTCAAAAAAAACAGACTAGGCTTTTGTTCCACTGCGAGTCCTTGGTCAGAGCTTCAAAGTAACCTTGTACTGCTCTGACAGTGCAACAGCTCAGCTGTCTAAAGTCTGGGCCAGGCCATGAAAATCCTTGTATTATATGTAATCACAGAATTTCTTTAATATAGCATATTTGCCCTGCAGCAGCAAGCAATCAAGGTCTCTGTGACTAAATTTTTTAGTGTTAATTCTGCTGTGAGCAGAAGTACAATTTTGGTGGTTTTACTAAATTACCAACTTGTTTTTATCACCATTAAACGAGTCATTAATAGTGGGGTGAATTAAGTTATTGCTCATGTCAGTGACTGTAAAAATGGTGTCAATGGCTAAAATATTGTGACACATCAGTCATAAAAGATGTTAGAGTGTCTGTAGTCTTTGAGCTTAATGGCATTGACGGTAACAGTGAGTCAAACACAATACGTCATCAGTGTTCAGAGTCGTGCCAAGGGTAAAACATGGCCACTGACGGATGTGTCCAGAATGACAAATATGCTCCACCAGATTTAACTAATTGATTGTCATTGTTCGAGTTTGGTCATGAACAATAATAATCATATTGTGCAAATACAATAATTATGGAAGTTAAGAGAATTTGCTGTTATTTGGTTTAGGCAGATCATATGAAGCTTGCAACATAATGTATTTATGAGCACAGTTATTATAATGCAATATGCATTATTGCAGAAATGAAGTTGATATGATGACAGAAACAGCATTTTATGGTAACAGTAGGTTACAGTAAGTTTTTTCAAACATTTCAAATGTTTTATTAATTCAAAATTTTGGAAAAGACACTACAATAAACACACTATAATAACACAATAATAAAAGTAATTATGAGCCAGAGAACAGCAGAGCAAAATGACAACAGGACAAAAACAAGGGCTGGGTAAAAAAACAAAGGATCAATGACTGCAAATTGGAACATGTCTAAGTAAGATGGCTACATCCGCTCTTTCAATTTTTCAGCCACTGACGCCCACAAACCAATACTGGACTCCTGAACTCCAATCACACAAGCAGTGGCTACCTCCAAGTAAATTACATCAAGAACTGTGAGAAGCCAGTCGTTCACTGAGAGCTTGTCAGGGTGTTTCCACCTCGTAGCAACCAATTTCTTTGCTGCAATGAGGCCAGCAAGACTAAGCCTTTTATGGTAGCCAGGAGTCGCCAGTTGAGATTAATTGTTCGGGAGTAAAGCAGTTACCTATATGGGTATAGTCAAGGAGAACGTATTTGACAACTTATAGGAGACAGCGTTCCAGAAACGAGTGTTATGGCCCCAGTGGCCTCTGCCAGGACTTGCTGTTGTTGTATTGTTGCCGTGTTTGTTTGTCTTTCAGTGTGCTGGCACCTGGTAGATTGGTGCTCAGGTCATCAGGAAATGGAAGCAGCTGGTCACAACTTGTTGTTTGCTTTCTTGTATAGTTTTCTTGTATAGTTTAGAGTTCTTTTCCTGTCTGCTTCCTTTGTTAAAATTATACATTTTTGTTAGGTTTGTTGAATTAACTTAATCTTTGTTAAATAAAATTCCTTTCTTTAAGTTAATCCTTCACATATGCGTCCTTCATTTGCTGTGGTCTCAGAGCTGGGCCAAAACAAACTGGGGGCTCCTCCGGGGTTGAGAATTAGGGTTAATAGCAGTGTTCACAAAGCGCTGATTAGTGGTGTTTTCTCTTACCAATTCAAATCACAACCCATGATGTAACCACCAGATGAAGTGATCAGTCAGCATTCATCAACGCAAAAAAATCACATGACACAGTGGATTTAACTCCGGCTACAGCACATAAATGGACAGCTCAGGACCTGTCAGATACATATCTGATGAAGGCAGCAGTGTTTACTGCTCACTGCTTTATGGATGATCCAAACAAATGTGCATGTGTGGTGAGAGTAGCTACCTTTCTCTAAACCACTGAATAAGTATTCTTTACATCTGGTGACAGGTGCTGCATCATCTTAAAAATGGATTTGAGGTTTATCCAGGACATGTTATCCATACAAATACCTCTGGAACCAAAGCTTTTCATACTAAGTTTATATACAGCTAACCATAACACTAGAAGCAGACAACATTTTTTAAAAATTGTTTGTTTATTGTTCTATCACGGAGAAAGGTCAGTAGGTTGAGTATAGGTAAATGGATTTCTGAATTATCAACAACTCTGCCCTTACATATGGTGCAAGGGTAATAAATCACACTTTCATAACATCTGGGGTCCTGCCATATGTTATCTTGAGAAAACAGACTTAGCCTATATGATGAGTAGCTCTCTGGAATGTCTAAACCTGTCTAAGGTTTGTATGTGTTTGTTTTTTTTGTCTGTTCAACCAACAAAATTATCTACTTCTGTTTCTGTCTCTGAAGTGGGCAATTGGCCACGCAATTGTTGCGCCTTCAAAGCATCAAGATGATTTAATATTAGCATATTTAATTATGAAATATATTTCCACATCCTCATACTGTGCTTTTCATCTCTCGCTTTTAATTCTTATTTTTAACTGAACTAGGTTCAGTATGAACTGATTCCCGATCAGTTGGATGCAGTTCAGTCATAGATTCTGGACGAGCAATAAGATGATTTTTAAATGCATGAAATCATTCTGAAAGTAACATTTATTGTAATAAGCAGAATAATGTACTGTGAGCATAATGTTATCTGTGTCATATTTCAGATGTTTTTCAACTTCGGATAAAAGAAATATCTGTTTCCTGAACAATGTATTCAGATTCAGGTGCATTCCTAATACTTAAATAATACCAAATATTCAAATTTCTATTTTATTTATCTATTTATTTTTCTCTGGGAGTGGGTGGGGGAATGCTGTGTGTGTTAAATCTTCAGTTGTTGTCCTGGAGATTTTGTTTACATGTCCAGTATTTCAGTTCTTTTATTTAAAGATACATACATATACTGATGTCTCTATGTACTGCAAATGAAAATCACTACAAGTTGGGGGAAAACTGGATCTGCAGAAGAAATATCAGTGTTGTTGCCTTTTACTTTGTGGCACAAGAATATCTTCGATGCCCTCCAGTGAATCCCGGATTACAAATGTTGGAAGGTTGAGTCACTTGAGGCAAAAAGGGGAACAGAATGATATCACATTAAACCACATTTTGAGTTTACCTAAACGAAAGCGATATCACTGATTCATTAAATTTTGCCATGCAAGAAAAAAATGAAATATTGACTGACAATTTCATGGCAGGTTAATCCAACAGCTGCCAACAGAATCATGATGCTGATTGTTTCCTGGAGAGCAAACAGGCTGGTTGATGTTTATTTATTCTTCAACTTATAGCTGTTTGTTTGGGTTATCTGACGTACTGTAAGATTATCGCCTTTGTCTCTCATCATCATCTTAGTAAAACAGGTGTTCTACGCATCCTTCTTAGCTCTACCTTTTGGCCTGATCCCGAGAAATAAACTGCCCTGCGAAGCTTTGGAGATGCACTTTTAGGAGTGTGTGTACAGTTTGCGATAAGCTTGAAATTATTTGTCCCAAACATCAAAGACCACCACCTTTGCCAACCCTGAGATCTAAACCCAGGACTTTAAAGTCTGCTGACCTTCCAAGTCCGCTAAAACAAAACATGAGGACCAACAGATCCTCCTGACCTTTCTGACTGACCAACAGAGTGATTCATGCTGTTTGTTGGTGCAGCTAAAAAAAACTCCATGAAAATGGTCCATGACGAAGGCTGATGCCAAGAAGCCCGCTGCTGCACATTGGCAGAGTGTCAGTGCAACTGGCAGAGGCAGAAAAGCCATTGAAGCTCTCGCACCTAAATAATTGGGGGAAATCCCAAATAATGGCTTTGGGCCAAAAGAAAAGTGTAAGAGACCAACATGGCAATTGGTAAAAGAAGACGCTGTTGTGCATCACATTGATATCCTAAACATGTCATTTGTTAGACATTTATGACATGAGTATTAAGTATTTGTCTTCTACTTCTTGTCTGATCTAAGAGGCCAAATCAACCTTGTCTGTATATATAGATACTGGAAAATTTTGGGGATTCATGTGTTGCCAAGGAACCAAACGTGTAAAAAAAAAAAAGAAAGAAAAAGGCATACACCACCACCACTGAGAGAGCCCTACAGTGATTGTCCAGTTCACTACAAAAATCCCTCTTCACCTTCAGTGAGCGATCATGACATTGCTAAGGTAACGGTAATAGAGTTAATACAGCAGGAGGTAGATGAAGAGGTCTCTTCTCTCCACAGGAGCTGAAGAGAGGAGAGTAACAGCAGCCTTCAGTCTCCAAAGTTACTACATGTGCAAGAACATAACGCACGGCACACAATATACCACATCTTAACAGTCACCGTCTTATTTCAGCTTGTATTAGATGCAGATTCAGTTGTTTCTAATTGAGATCCATATTTTCTTGTGTCCGTCATTCAGCAGTCAGTCCAGACAGATTCAGAAACGGGATATAAATTCACACAGGAAAAGGGAGAGTCAGGTCTTTCTAGTAATTGCACTCAGCCAGTCAGGATCAAACAGGATCTTTTGTGTCAGTCCAAGATGTAGCGAGTCACTGTGATGAAAGGGATGTAAATAAAGGTGTCGGACATCTTAAATTAGGTACCTTTTTAGAGCAACTGCAGATTTCATGTCCAGAGGTAACAAAATATTACCAAGAGTTCCCAAATTGAATTTTAAATTTTAGTTTTTTTTCTTAAATCAAGAATATACTTTTCTTATCAAAAGGCTGTTTATTGAGGTAGTTACAGAAAATTGGTTAGAGGATAAAAATTCCCTGGGAGATGAAAAAGACTCTTTTCATTAAATAAGAGCCCCTTCCATGTGGTTACACCAATAATGGTTTGATGACACCCTCATGACATTGTTCTTTGTGAAAATGAAAGGGGGGAAAACATGTGAATCATATTAACCAGAGACCACAAATATAGTATATGCCGTACAGCTGAGAGAGCTCCATTAAGGCTCTCGTGGCAGAACAAAAATAAGAGAAGAAAATACTGTCAGAATAATTCATATTCAGAGAGCTGTGAAAATTCCACTAAATTGTGCAGCAACTGCAAAAAAAACACTATTGACGCAAGTAAACTGATTTTTCTGGCTGATGATAAACGCCAAAATACGTAAGCAAAGATCTGACATCAGTAACAGTCTAAAAGGGATTTGGGTTATAGATTTGTACCTTCGTAGATTTGTTGTCTAACTATAGGAAGGAGTCTGTATGTATGTGTGTAAAAGGTATATATGTATATATGTACGCATGTATGTATGATGTATACATGTCAGTTCAATTAAATCTTCAGTGTCACATTTGGTGAAATCTGGCTGGATGATGGAGTTTTAACCATGAATGTCATGTTTTTGCCTGTCACTTTTGAACCGTGAGTCCCACAAAGCCATTTTGCCATTTTGAATTTAGTCTGAATTGGGTTTTTTTTTGCTACTCCTACAAATTTTGTTCAGTCACCAACAAATTTAATACAGAACATCTCTGAACCAAGCTTGAAAAAGTAACTTTTTCAATTTTCATCTCAGGAAAGATTAAATCCTGACTTGTTCAAAAGACTTTTGAACGAGTCCAGTTGCTTTCGATTTAATCTTTCCTGAGATTACAATGACCTGGATGAATGAGAACATTCACGGACATGTTTCAGTTTTCAGTTTTGCAAAAGCTGGCCCTCAAAATTTGCTCAATTGCTGTGGGCAGAACTTATGTTACAAAAAAAAAGTCATATATCCTGAATGCTTTGTGCTATTGCAACATGTGTAGATATTAAGTGTGAGTAAACATGACAAATTCGGTGCTGTTTGGCTAATAGGTGGAGTTGTAGTAGAATCATTAAACTGTCTATATCCACATTTTCCCCAGGGACTAAGAACATTTGGAGGAACTCCAAATGTGTATTTCCACCGCAAGGACCATTGTCGACAGTTATAAGTTCTGAGGACTGAACGTCCCTGCTCAGGGGAATAGTATGTTCCAAATGTACAGGAACCTTGGAGGTAGGGCTTGCAGAACTGAATTTTTCTGACTGGTTGAGTACTCACAGCATTTTATTTCAGACAAACAGACTGACTGACAAAGAGGTCCAGACCATACAGTGCATTTATGCTCAATCCAAGGAAAATCCATGCTTACTGTAGTTGAATTGTCACTTTATATTTAATGACTGTGTCAATCGGAGACATAAAAATGATGTGTGAGTGTTTTCATGTCAAGTCAGTGGATTAATTTGTTTAATCTTAAAGGATTTTTAGACTGCGGTGGAAACAAACACAATAACAGTCTGAAGGAACCTTTTAGTTCCTTGAAAAGTTGCTCCTGGGGGGTGCCCCTAAGGCTCAGTTGGTGGAACGTGCACCCCATGCACCGAGGCTATCTGTCCTCTGCAACGGCCACCGGTTGGACTCCCACCTGCGGCCCATTTGCTGCATATCCCCCTTTCCATTCAGCTGTCCTATAAATAAAGGCAACCCCACCCATCTTCACACTTGGTGTGTTTATCTATGGGGACCAAAGGGAGTCTAGTGTCCAGCGTGAAGTTCATCAGATGAGCGGTTATCAACATTACTGCAAGCTGAACTTCTGGGGCAATTAGCCTGTTTCAAACATGGACATGATCAGAAGGCAGGGGCACGCCTTAAAAAGGCACTGCACCAGTTAAGTAACTAATTACAGTATCTTCAGTAGCTTCCAAGTCTATGACTTGGATGCTATGGAAGTTGCTCTACTGTCCTATACACCAACAAAGTGCTGTTTAAATAGTGCTCTGAATACCTCACTCATAACATGCCTTGATGTGGAGTGTGGAGCTGTGGAGTGTCTTCCAAAAACACATGCACATAATAAAAAAACAAAAATCACGCCATCATCACAGTTCCCGCACATTTACACTTCACCTTTTATTTTCTATCAGAGATTTTAAAGCGCCTTCCCTTCGTTACATTTACATTTACCTCAACAAACACAACACACACAGTCAGTAGAGGCGGTGAAGACGTGCTGCATGAGCCCTGCAGCTAAAACAACTCCTGCTGTCAAAAAGAACTTGAAATACTCCCACTACCTGCAGCTCTTGGCACACTGAGTTGACTTTATCGTTTTAAGAAAAAGAAGAATTATTTAGAATTAGAGTTTGACTTTACAAGGAGTTGCTGCAGTTTTGCATGACCAAATCAAATTACTCATCGGGAATACAGACAGTACAGATTTGACTTCAAGTAATCTCTTTTGTTGTAAGATTTTATTGTTATAAACTGCACTATACTTTACTTGAAGGGACACAAAAAGGGTAACTAATGGACAGGTAATGAAGAAGTAATGATTCAGTGCTCAGTAAATATGTAGTATTATGCACAACTTTACTTTAAAGGCCACACAAAACGGATAATGAGGTACTACTCACTAACTACTCAGTATTATGTATCACTTTACTTTACCTGAGTTAACCAGGGACCATTCATAAAGAAAGAGGACTGTGTGATTGATTCACAGATATTCATGAATGAATCATTATAATTCAATAATATAAGATCTCCCAGTCTGTTCTGTAGTAACTCATCATTATCTTCTATGTAGTCCTCCATTAGGAATTATTTAGGAAGTACTCATTAATGATTCATCAGTTATCCAGTTGTTCGTTAACTATTAACTAATCATTAGCAGTTCAATGAAATATGATCAGGAGTTAATCATTAACTAGTAGTTAGTTCCTCATTCATTTCATGGTCACTACTTGAAGTTTTGTGTACCTTATTGTAAAGCATTAGCCCTGCTTTTCCAGATCTCTCAAGGTTTTAATGATGAACGAACGGTTAAAAATAAGTAAACAGATGATTAATATGCTGCTTTGGCAGTGTGAGGTCTTGTTAACTGATGTGTTTTTTGGTGAGAATATTTTTCAGGTCTCCTACTATGAGACTGTGAGACTGTGAAACTTTGGTTTGTGAGCCCTGCAATTTACTGTAATTGCTGTGGTCTTAAGTTGATTCTTTGTGGGTTACTTGACCTGCAGCTCTTCTCTCCTCTCAGTTATTGAAGGATAATAGTACCATAGATTTGATATTTTTGTCCAACGGCCAGCTAAGTTTTCATCAGTTCACATTTGTTTTGTGTTGCCCAACTCAGTGTGATGTTGTAAATGAAATATGGCTGTTGTAGACAATCAGACAAGGGGAGAGTAAGGACACTGTCTCATAATTAACATTGTTAAATGATGTTGTTTGAAACTGTGAATCTCTGTGGACGGCTACGGCAGTAATGACCAGACATTTGTCTTTAACCACGGAAGAACTCACATTTGTTTAACAAAGATGATGGAGCATATAGTGTCCTGTCTGTAGGTGCTTAACCTTGGTGTTGTTGGTTTGCTGAGAAAATATCCAAGAACAAAACAAACACAAATATTTGCTGTTTATATTCAACATTTCTCAAGAGGATCTCCAGCCACTTATTATCTGGGCTGACAAGTATGTATGTGCACAGTATATATTGCAATTATAGATTCCTGACAGTTGTAATGCAGTAACACACACATACAGTAAACATATACTTGTCTGTTTACAGTGTTGCTGCAGAAAACACCCCATTTGTAAGCACAAAAGAAGACGGCTTTGCATACAAAGTGGAAGACATGGTCTACACTCCACTACAATGCCTGATGTCTGGGGGATTCTCCTGCTGGCTGTGATCTATAAATACTGTTCACATCCTCTGTCAGCGATGCACTGAGGAGTGATACAAGCTCGAGGAGAGACCTCCAAGAGTGTAACTGCCGGGGAAGTCATGACTGTTCAGCCATAAAACGAGAGTCTTATCAGTTTCAACACACATGTGCAGTTAAAGTGGCTGCCAGTTAGCTGGAAGTGATGGTGTGTATTTCAGGGCAATTACTACCATCTTCTCATACAATGAGTTTTTTTGGTTGCAGTCTACAACCTCACCACTAGATGCCAATAAATCCTACACTTGATGAAATTTCAGTGTAATTTTCCAAGGTAAAGCCCCTTGTCCATATGGCATTATTTTCTGAGCGCCAGTATCTTTTTACTGTTGCCCCCAATGAGAAGATGGCATATGTGGCAGCATTTGGCTCTCTAGAGAAAAGCAGGCTTGGGGAGTAACAGATTACATGTAATGGGATTACACAACTAGAATACAAAAAAGATAACTGTATTCCATCACAGAACAATATACTGCTATTCGAAGGGTTAGGGTTACTTACACTACTCTGGTCTCTCTGGTCTCTCTCTGAAACCAACTAATATTACAGTCAATTCATTACTATGGTCTCTGGTGAAAAAATGCCTCAGTGGCTGGAAATTTCAACATTATTTTGTCTTTAAAACAGAAAAGAGGAATAGCATCACAGTAAACTGACAGTTATGACTTCCAGCTATAATGCTGTCATCATCAACTCAACATTTATTTTAAATGACCACTTACAGGCTGGTGAATTATTATTAGCTACACAGAAATCCACTTAGGTAGCTAACCTATCAATGGTGCCCCTACTTATATTTTTATTATCATTATATTATTTTGAACTGTGAAGTGTGAATAGCATAATTAACAAAGTACATTTAAAATGTGTGTATTTACAGCTATGAATTTAAATGTGCATTCAGGCAAAACGAAGGAGCTGGACAAACAATTAATAAACCTAACAACCAACATGAAACATTATATTAGGCTAAACAATATCAGAATATTTTGCATTAAGGTAATAAAAAAAGTGAAGTATTCAAGTTACTCTACTTACATGTTGTGATACTTGGATTAAGTCACTAACTATATGTTTTAACAGGAAATTAGTATCAGAATACATGACTCTAGAAGAAAGGCTTCCTGTACAAAATCTCTGAGCTTTTCAGGCGCTGGTGTCATCACTGTCTTTTTTTTCAGACAACCAATCATATCTGATGGGGACTTGTCACCCTGGTAACCAAGAAAATAGAGAGAAAGCTTGTTCTGGCTGTGTCTGTCTATAGGACTGACATAAACTTTCATAACAGAAACAGAAAAGCCCTTTTGTGGGAGCAGATCGGCAGAACACTGAATGTTGCAGGTGAGTGTTTTTCTCTCTTCACCCTACGTGTTGTAAGCTTTTTGTTTGCTGTAGTCAACCTTTAATGTGGTGTTATGTTAGCTGCACAATGAATGCCAATCATAATATCAAACCCACATGCAGTGTTTTTTTCTCACACCGGTCATACCCTACTTTGCAGCCTTCCGCAGCGCTCTGCCAGCACTTTTCTGCAATAGAAAAAAAAAAAAACATGCTATATGGGCCTAAGGCCTAATTGAGACATTTTAATGTTGGTCAAAGCAACATAGATGTATTCAGCCGTTCATGCATAATGGTCTGAACATGGCTCTTGACCTTGGTTTTAATATTGTGCTCATTAAATGGGGACACACTTGGCTCAGCATAATGTCCACACAGACATTTATAGAAAAATGCTCAGTGAGTGTAACTCTCTTAAACAGCGTAAATACACACATAAATGTGAAATGGATGTGTTGATCATGAATAATATGGTAATTACTGTTATGTCACTTGTCTGGATATCTTAAATCGGTATCGATGTAATTTGTAATGGGATTTTCCTCTGAGAGATAGCCATAACAGAGAGACGACCCAACAACCCGGTGCCTGGGGTTAATAATTTAAATGATATAATTACACCTCAAACTAATCAGGATTTTGAGGAGAGATTTAAAAAGATCAAATATATAAGCACATGTGCCATCTTAGCAGCAGTACGGCTGCTTTCACAGTAGTAATGGTTTGAATACATATAAGGGTTTATGACAACTGCATGACACAAGGGCAAAGAAAAGGGCAGGGAGCCTTGCCACTGACCCTGCCCACCTAGGCAACCATCTGTTCGAAAAACATTCCCTGGAAACCGCAGATCCATTAAGAGCTGTGAGTGCTTAATCAACCTCCCTAAAGCTCACCCAGTATAAACAATCACATCTCCATTCACTCCGAGTGTCTGTAATCTTCACTACTGTTATGATTTATAGAGTTATTTTCTCTAAATATTGTTGCCAGTGTCCATTCTGGCCAATATAGTTAACTTTGCAGATATGATTGTGATTCAAACAAAATGTCAGATTAAAGATCACCAATGTCATGATATGGCAGATTTACATATAATCTCTATTGAGTCTTGAGTGTGCCTCTGAAGTAATTATCCATGTTTTACTAGTTAATCATAATTATTAAATCAATTCATGCGTCTGAAATGAAATTAGGTTATTTGTTATAATTACATTTTAATGAAGCTACTTGCAAAATTATTTGTTGGAAAGTAAGAAAATCCTAATTAAAAGATAATTCTGCATCATTAATCTCTTTAGTCTTCCTATTATTTAACATCCTACAATTAATTTGTCTTCCTCTTTAACTTATGATGATACAATCATTTTTTAAAATGCTACCAAGACACATATAGTTTGAAATTAAGTCATCCACTGAAGTGTTCAATTCATGTAGAGAAAAAGTTTTATTCTTTTATAAAGAAACTGGGAGTTGACTCATTTAGTTGAATACAGTTGGAGTGTTACTGAAATAGCATCTAGTGGCCAGTTGAGAAACTGTCACCTGTTTCATAATCACTTCTATCACTAACTATAAATCCTTACAGTATAAAACCTCCAACATGTGAGGGGTAATGTACAGTTAGAAAGTCATTGTACGATGATACAGGAGGGCTCTTGAATCTGAAGGAGCTTTTTTCTTCCTAAAAAAAATCAATAATTTGGCACAAAACATTGATTTAAAAATAAATTTAGTGATTTAAAAATGATTTTATTGCTTCAGCTAAATCCTCCAGAACCTGTGGTTAGAAGTGTATCCATAGCAACAATCTGTTGTCCATAGCAACGGTCTACTATTCAGAAATAACAGACTGTAGAATGCCATAATTAACCAATCAGAGTCGAGTATTCACAAAAGCTGAGTAATAAGTAATAAGTAACAACTCTCTCCTGGTTTACTGACACAATTTGTCTTAAACCTGAAGCTGAAACTGAGCTAAACACTTTAATGTGTTTTTATAAAGGGCAGTATGTGTCATGTACTGTCCATGGTGTGACATGCAGTGTCTCCTTGCACAGGATGCAAGGTCCCTTTGTCCTTGTGTGTTGCGTTTGACAGTGGGCTCTTGAAAATGGTAGCCAGCATGTCTCTGCAACAATGTCACCAAGTGAAACTCCTGTTGATTTAATCACTGAACTCGCCGTGGTTTATGCTCACTTATTACATAGTGTTAAAGTTTCATGGTAAATACTCAAACATGTCTTTGTTAGCATCACTTTTAAGGTGAATATATTTAGAACTATGATTTATAGATGTTATATTTGAACCATCATATTGGTTTCTGGAAGACACTGTGCAGGATGATGTAGATTAAAGTAAATATAAAACTACTAAAACCTAAATCTATTATAAAGACAACAGTATGGGAAAGTGATCAGATAATGCTAAATCCATATATAATCGTCTCCTGGGGCGGATATCTGTGGGGATTGGATTGTCCCTGTGGATTTCTCTGGGGTTGGGCTTTCGAGGTGCTGCATTTTCTTTCTCTCTCATTCTGGGTGTTCCTGGGTGTTCGCCAGTCCTGGTGGGTGCCTAAGGCTTCTGTTTGGTTCTATAGACCAGTCAAAGTCTGGGTAAACCACTATGAGGGCTAAATGCAAGTAATGTTAGTTTTGTAACGTATTGTTTTTTGTTCACTTTTTAAATCCATATATAATCTTAAATTGTTATCTGAGCTGCAGTGATCTTGATGTAATGTCTGAGAATTATTCATCTGGGTTTAAGGTCTTGTTGGCTGTGATATAAAACAAATACTGTCTAGCAGGCGGCTGACTGAATAGCATCTTAATGATGGTATTCTGCTCTTGCTTAGTGTCTTCATGTCACATTTTTAGAGACTTTATAAAGTCAAAATGAACACTCACCATTAGTGTGCTAATTTATTGCTTTACTTGTATAGTCATCTCCCAGAGCTTAAAGGACTAGTTGGTAAGACACCAGAATTCAAAAAATAGTATTGTAGTCCAAACAGCAAGTTGGAGCCATAGATGGTACACTGAATAGTTTGAAGTGAGCAGGCAGTTTGCATGCAAGCTGCAGGGACACTGAACCTACACATGCGCAATAGGAACGCAATACACTTCAACAATGACAAGTGAAAAGTCCTACACTGTAAGTAAATCAGCTGTTTATAACTGTCAGTTGCCTGTCGATGTAAAGCTAAGCCTGTTATCCTGAAAACAAAAGCCCACTGCTCTGAAAATACACACTCTGGAGTTCAGTGACTGACTTACTGCCTGCCAGACTCCATTAACGTCTCGCTCAGTTTAACTGTTATAAACATCAACTCCTTCTAAAATATTATTAATGATTTCTTACAACTCATAAACAGACACTTACTCAGTTGGCAAACATTCTGCATTAATTTTAATTCTAATAAATGTGAAACAGCCAAACTAAAACAGATGTTCGGCACCAGAATAGAAATTTCAAAAGAGAACTTACTGGCTGTGTTGTTGTTGTCGGAGAAGCCAGTATTCCAACTTAACATGTTTCCTAATTTTATGATTTATTAAAGTAAATACAGTATATTACAGATTTCTCCTTAAAGGATCAGTGTGGCAGAATTTAGTGGCATCTATTGGTGAGTTTGCAGATTATTAACACCTCATCTCAACCTCCCCTTTCTAACGTGTAGAAGAACCTACAGGGGATAAA
Source organism: Lutjanus campechanus (assembly GCA_027495735.1). Lineage (NCBI taxonomy): Eukaryota > Metazoa > Chordata > Actinopteri > Lutjaniformes > Lutjanidae > Lutjanus > Lutjanus campechanus. The sequence continues at coordinate 44,776 of JAJHUR010129016.1, read as the reverse complement.
CGCTTTCTAGAGCCATGTTTGGTTTGCCCATTCTGGGATTCTGTAGAAACATGGTGGTGCAACATGGCGGCCTCCATTGAAGAGCCTTCTCTAGATACAAACGTATCATTTTAAGGTAACAAAAACACAGCAATTCTTATTTTTAGGAGATTATACACTAATGAAATCATACTTGTGAATATTATTTCCCATTTTGTCCATATTCTGCCAACAAATCCCTGTAAATCTTACACCCTGGACCCTTAATATATTGCAGTTCACTAATGCATTTATAATCTGTTACTCAGATGATCCCAAACATGTCAAATTACACTGGCTGTATATATACACACCTTGGTAGGAAAAAGCTATTATCATGGATATGATTAGGGAGAGTAATTACGTGAGTTGAGCAATCAGGGAACTTCTGCCCCGCGGTAATTAAAGATCTCGTGGATGAAACAATATTTATAGGCTGAATTTCAGACCTCTGTGAAAAAAAAGAGCAATTTTCAGTCAGGAACATTGGGCTGCAGGACCTGTTCAGAGACAACAGCAGCTCCCACACTGTGAGTTAAGGTGGAGCAGCTGTATTGTAGAAGGTAGTTGGCCAGTAAGTCAGAGGTTGCTGATTCAAACCTCAGTCTGGCTGGGGTTAATCTGAAACTCTCTTACCTCCCTGAACAACTACAATCACAGGGCTCTTTGACACACTTCATCTGCTGCTGGTGGAGCTGCTCGGCGACAAAAGGTAGAGCAGTGTTTACCCTGGGCACTGCCAAGGTGCGAGACCATGTAAATGTGGCAGTGCGTTATGTGCTCAGTGAATCTTCCTTGGGTAATACAGTCATGCTTGAATGATCTGTCTCGCTACGTTCTGAATATTTAATGGCTCTCAATTAGTAAACCACAGTTTTAAAAGACCTCACCATTGCCATAAAAGCTGTATTGTCATCGTCTGCAACACACGACACTTTGCCATTTTACTGTTGTTCTGATTCTCGCTTTTTCCATAGCCAACCTTTTAATTAGATTTATGTTGTCATTGCAGATAGTGGATTTTCAATGTCAAATGAGTGGCTCAAAGCAAGGGCAGGCAGCCACTTGTGGGCCCGGGCAACCTACAGACAGAAGAAAGGGGAAATGGAATTCCCTTCGCATAAAAGACTCGTGATATCAAATCTGATCGGAGTTATCTCTTTATTGTAGTCTGCCTGGCTTTGCTCCAAATCACTGCCAGCTGTGCTTTCTCACTGTGAGGACCGTTTGCCAAAACAAAACCTCCACTCTTAACAGCTATGCATTAGGTTACTACAGTGAGAGCAATAATAATGAATCTTTTTGATGGCCATTGTGCTATTGATGGTCAGTGTTATTAATTAGTGACAAAATGCAATAAATCAAACAAAAGCCAAAAGAGATGAGAGGATGTAATTTAAGACTCAAAATATATCAATCTGCTGCCATTTTATTAATGGGTTTTATCTGCCACAGATTAAATAGAAATGGTGTTGTGAGCTACATTTTTATAGTTTTTAATTTGACATTCATCACAGCCCTTAATTTTCCCCATTTCAGGCTCCTCTTATTTGTGGATATTTTAAGTCTGGACTCCCTGACTCTTCAGTCTTCTGACTTACAGTGAGTGAAATCAGGTGCAGTGTAGCCTCACAGGTTGGCCAGGAGATATAGTCAGATTACTTTGAAATGTAGTCACTTACTGAATACAAATGGCAATTTTGGTATTGCTTTTGTAATTTGTAACATAATCTATTGGATTCCAACAAAATGTAATCTAATCTGATTACTTTTAACATTGAAAATACACAGCCACCAAAATTCAGCTTCCACAAATACTGTTTTCTTTCTTTTGGCTGATATTATTGGTTTAATATTAATCTATCACAGCTATATCAGTCTATGTTGGTATCGGCCAACATGTCCAATCTATCCAATATGCACCAATATGAAACTTTTTTTCATTCATTCAATTCCAGATATGAATGAATTATGTATAGTCTGATCCTTTATATACCTACATGTAAATACATATATGTAAAATATCCTGCCTCATTATAACTTTAATATAATTACACATTTTTCTAACGTAATCTGAGCTGATTATAGTTATTAATCTTCTAACATAATCCTGATTCCATGTAATCTTTTCTTCTACCCAATCCCGGTTTTTACGGATGTTGCTCACTCACAGGTAATCACAATGTGCCATGTATGGAGAACCTGGGATGTTATGTGGTGAAAAGCATGAGGATTATTACCAATTTACAGCAATATTTAGAGGCCTGTGTGGAAAACTGGACTGTTTTGAGTTAAATGCCTGTGTCTTTTTTGTGTCAGAAATCAGAATCAACAATATGCAGGTGCACAGACAAAAATTTATACCAGATTTTGTACACCATTTAAACCCAAACCATAGTGAAGAACATCTGTACAACTGAACCATTTCACATGCAGACCTACAGTTTGGTGTGCAGTCAGATTTGCGGATGAGCAAAAGAAGCGCACACCGGCTGGAGGAGCTCTCCAGGGTGCTGAACTAGTTTGCCATGCAGGTGGACGTTGCATTTGGACCATTAACACCTCAATAACAAGTTGAAACCACAATCTAAGACACTCACCTTCCACTTCATCTTCAGGCAGGTTAACAGGGGTCCGGTAGGAGAGGACATCTGGAATAGTGCAAAGTCCCTTGTACATGAACCTGGTGGTCACAGCACGCACTGGCATTTCTGCGAGGGAAAACCAACAACTGTGTCGCGATCTTCATATAGCCTAGCTCTCCGGAGTTGTTTTGAGACAGACCCTTTTCCCACTGCCCTTGGTATCTTTAAACAAAACCCCAAATCAAATAAAACAGGGAAAAACCCTCCGCAAAGTTCAACACTCGATATTTTCGATAACCTTGCACTGGGCTGCGCGTTAAACCAAGAATGCAGCGCGTAAATCGCCTTTGGATTCAATGCATAGCCTGTGGCAGCCTAATGTAAGCTAGATATGAAGCAAATAGGCATAAAAATAACAAATAAAACTTTTACCTTATAGTCCTTTAGGCATTTACTGTAAAATGCCTTAAAATAACCATTCTGATATAATTAGCTCATGTTAAAATCTTGATGAACAGGCTAGTTTGTCATTTTGCTTTCCACGTATAGCTCCTGCATTTCAGCATTTATCCTAAAAACGTTTTTAAAAGAAATATGATAAATTAGTTTAAAAATATTTGCACTAAATCGGCCTTTTCGCTATTTATTTCACTGGTTCCTACACCGCGTCTTGTTCTTTCAAACTGTCTCTCCTCGACATAGTCTGCCTCACTTTTCTTCCCCGTTTCGGCATCTTCTTAAAAACAAAAAGAGACGCGAATCGATGATACAAGAGAGAGAGAGAGGGAGAGAGAGAGAGGAAACAGCAGCAGTGACGAGCTGATTCTATCCAATAAACGAGGTACAAAGAAAATCTTGTAACATTTCTGTTTTTCTTTTTTTCCTGGAGAGCAGCTTCAAGGGAATCCTGGGTGACCCCCTCCTCCTCCTCCCTCCTTCTCCTCTCCTCTGATACAGACACGCGGTATGAGGCAGCGATCCTCTCTCTCCAGCTGTCTGCTCCGCTCTCATTTGGGCTCTCACAGACACACACTCATTCACTCACACACTCACACACACACACATATTAGCCTCCACCATACTGCTGCTGCCCCTGCCACAGCGGAGTCTGCTGACCGTTTCCAGACTGTCCGCCTGTAATGTGATTATCTTCGTTCTCTGCACTCCGCCAGCCTGTGTGTTAAATGTTAACACAAGTCATGAAGCATTTGTGCAAATGTAAAGGATTGCCTGGATTAAAAAAAAAGTGAGCAACAAGTGATTTTCTTTTTCTTTTACATTTCGGCTCCTGTTTTGGCTCGCATTCATGTCAGAAATTTGCCCTCACAGGCTTGAGGCTAAATGATAAATTGAGGTATTACCACTGAAAATTTAAATTAAGCCTCAGGCTGCTTCGGGCATTCAATAAACAGGTCATAATCAAACACAAATTCCTTGAAATGTAGAATGTTAAATTTGAGCTGTGGTTTTGAGAGGCTTATTTGTTAAAGGGAAACTTGGCACTTTTAATGTGGATGTCAGTGATGATGGTAAATGAAGTCATTTGCAGCAATAAATTTGTCCGTGGGCATGAGTTCATCAGGATGCATTGCAGGCAAGTGTCTGATGCCTACGCCCATGTTGCCACCACCCATCACCACCCTTGACCATAGCTATTATTTTGTTGGCCAAAACATAGTGTTAAGTGATGACAATACTCATGTAGTAATACACCAACTGGTTACCCAGAGGAGGAGAAATCCAAGCTAAGGTCATACCTAGAAGAAAACCTCAAACATGTGAAAGACCTCAGGAGAGTGATCATTTTAACCCAAACCATGATACTTCCCCAACCTTAACCAAGTGCTTGTTTGTTTTTGTCCCAAACCCTACTCAGATTTTAACCACAGTGTTGTCACATTGTAAATCACAATTAGTTTATTCAATGTGCGCAATGAAGAAGCAATGGATATAAATCTTGTGAACTTATTGCAAATTAAAGGTCCTGTTACAGACAGGACCCTGACATAGCCCGTAGTTCTTCCTTAAACCCTCTACATCACTTTGACATCATACACTGAGGAATTTATTGCTTCAATCTATTTAACTTACCATCAACACCGACTGAACATCCAGCGCTAAATTTTCCCTTTAATCGAACGTCCATCAAAGATGAGGTCAACTGTAACTGAACTAATTAACCAGGCTAAAACACTGTTAAACATCTTGGGAAATAGACTAATTTGCTCTCTTGCCAAGAGTTTGATGAGAAGATCGATACCACTCTCATGTCTGTATCCTAAATATGAAGCAACAGTCAGCAGCCTGTTGGCATAGCTTAACATAAAGGGAAAGCATGGGGAAACTAGTAGCCTGTCTCTGTCCAAAGGTAACAAAACACCACTATCAGCAGCTCTAAACGTGTGATTCCCCCTGGAGTCTTCACTGTTTTCCTGGTAATCTTACATCATTTCCTAACATACAGCGAGTGAGGGATCTCAAGTGGATGGAGGGAGAAAAATTGTCCAGATATAATTCAAGCAATGCTGCTGCAACATTGCTTCTGATTTCTCCCTCTGCAGATGTGTAAATTAGTTAAGTTATTTATTTACAACTAACCTAATTGAAGCCAGTCTTGTTTCTATATGATTGGAGGGCAGTTTACTTACTTGTAACTCTCAACAGCTCCCTGTTTTCCTTCCAAATCTTGTCTTTTTTGAGAATATCCCAATAGGTGCTGCTTCTCAACCTCTTAAGTTAGTTTCTTGTCGTCACTGTTGACTGCTGACTGAAGGGAAACAGAAACTTCAAGGATGTCTGACCAAAGAAAATAGGTTGGAGGTGAAGCAAGTGGTTGAAACTTTGCAAAACCAAATCGACACATCTCCAGCCTGTCTGCTGATGCACAGAGCAGGTTAGGGCATCTTCATTGGGAAAAACTGACTCTGCTGACTTGCTCATTTGCATTGCTTCCAGTTTGGAAGCGGTATCACATTAATGCCAAGACCACAGGGAGTCACGGCTTCCAGTTGAGAAATAGTCCAGTGCGTAACCCTCTGTAAAACCCCAACTTGTCCTTTTTATACTTTGGTTTTTGTGCAGATTAATCAAATGAGGGAAAAAAAACTTCTTAATTAATGAGCTTTAGAGATGCTGGTAGGCAGATTTCGTTACCTTTGGATGGAGCCAGCCCATCTGTCTTCCCCTGTTTCTAGTCTTTAAGTCAAACTAAGTGAACAGGCTGCTCAGCGCAACTCAAAGCAAAGTACAGTGTCAGTCACTTATCAGTCGAGGTTGAGCAAACATTAACACAGTATTTCCCATGTGAAGACATTTTTCAAGGAATCTTGTGAAGGCCAAGGATTTATTGGAGATATAACCTGCTTTGTATTATTTAAAAAACTGACAATGGATTACAGGACAAATCTGGATTTGCTAAAAATCCTGATAATGAGCAAGCCCACAGAGAGGGTTACAGGCAACACACTTATTTATATATTTAAACCTGAAACAAAGCAGCACGCACCCTCAGTTTTTGTTGAGAACCGGCTGTATGAATCACTGAGATGTGATGAATGTTCAGTGCAATGCATCCACATCAACAAAGCATCAAACCCTGAAAACACAAACAGACATCGCCCGTCGAGAATGCCTGCACCTTGCATGATGATGCCCTGTGTTAGTATCTTTCCACCCTGGTTCACTCCAGATAACTGTGGCGTGTGCTGAGAGAGCTGCATGTGGTTCCACCGGTTGGTTCTTGAAGGGTTTTTGGGACTGACAGGTCTATTCCCCCTCTAAATGTGGAGGGATTGTCTCTCTCAGCTGCACCTGAGCCTCCTGCTGTCTCTGCACTCAGACAGGCAAACTTCTTAAAACCAGAATAACAGGCTTTGTTCTCTCCTAGATCTTACACTACATGGTGGATATGTGATGGCTCAGATTCAGAGGCTTTAATCATTTTCACACAGTTTTTAAAAATGTGGAACCACACAGTGAATAATAGCACCGACATCCGGTAATTTCATACCCAATGCAGCAATATTTGCTTCTCTGAAAAGGCACGTTGGTGGAAATGATTGCTGAAAATGTCATAATGCAGCTTGTCATGTGTAAAGCTTGTATTTGCAGCACACAAACACAATAAGACTTTCAAATATCCAACACTGACACTGCATGCATGAGTATTTGATACTGTGAATCTTTAAAGGTCCAGTGTGTAAGATTTATGGGAGCTTATTGGCAGAATATGTCAGAAATTGTAAGTGATGATTGAGAGGGATTAATTTTGTAATAGAGTCTGTGCATTGTTTTTCAGGAAAATCCTGCAGCATGGCTTTAAATAAGCACACAACACAATAAAATATTGCAAAGATTTTGTTAAACATCCCATTACTCAAAAGGTCATTAAAACCAACATAGTCTCTTACACATGAAGTAAAATAATTCAATACAAAAGCATAACCTTCATAAAAAATCTAAAATGTCTATAAAAACCAGACTGTCCTTTTATTTATACAACATCTGAAGTTGTTTTTTATCCCCTGGAGAAGCCAGAGAGAGAAGCCTCTGTGTGCAGCTTAGTCACTCTCCAACTCCTCACACCCAAACTTGCCAATATTTTATGAATTAGGAGTGTGAGTGTCACCTGTATGCTGAAATCGATAGCTGCAACTGTAAGTGGAGGGCTAATACATGCCTCCTAGGATGAAAAGGGAGCGATGGTGCCCATTCATTGGGGGGAAGCTTATCCCAGCCTGAGGGCTGCCACTGGTTGAGAGCACCTCCGTCCTGACATCCATCCTATCATCATCAAATTAAGCCTCCAGGGAGGGCTGAGGGTTGTCTACAGAGGCAACAGACCTGAAAGCAGGGAGGTAAGAGACATCAAAACCACAGCTGCTGACATCTAGGAAGTCAAATGTTCAGCGCTGGATGGAGGAAAACTCCTCTAAATTCAAAGACTGATCCCTCTAGTTCGTCCAAAGAGGATGAAGATAACCCATCACCACAAAAAGACCAGTAAGGCTGGAGACATGTCGTCCCTCTTTTTTATTTTTTTCTTCCAAGATTGGATGAGATGTGGAGAAGATTACATCCACCTTCAATGTCTGTTGTTTGAGGCTGGTTACACAGGTATTTTAGACTGGTCTGTAGTGTAAGGCTTGTCTAATGATTAGTCAAAAGCTAGTTAGACACAATAATAAAGACTGATTTACTGTATACTGATTTACCCCCCGGCTAACCAAAAGCCATGTTTCCATGGTAACACTCAGTGACACCTGCTGACCAGTGGCACCAAATGACAAAAAAGATGAAAACAGGGCTCATAATTTGTGGTTGTCTGACAATCATGTGGAGTGAGTAATGAGAAGGGAAACAGAGAAAGAGAGACACACACAGCTGCAAGGACATCGTTTTCATTTGTCCAAGGAAAGGAGCCTGATGGACAAGTTGGCAGAAATCCTGAGCAGTGAGTCCTGCCACAGCATCTCAGCTCTACCACAGGTCTGCACGGCACTGAGATTTTAAGTTGCTTATTCCAGTGAAACATCTTGTTACTGTTTGTCAAATTTTGAATCTTTCTTGAGCCTTAATATTCACGTTTTTCCATTTGAGAAAGTCTTATGTTACTCATAATCTATGACAAATGAGTCCTACTTAAGATAATTAAGAACTAGATTGCTCTGTGCAATGGATGGATTTAGACTTCTATCTGAAGTCTGATTGTTATTTTTGATCTAAGCGATAGTAAAAGTATATCTTTGGGATATCAGTTGAGCAGGTCGCTAAAATTAAATTACTGGATGCTAAATTAGATAATTTCCTGTCTCGGTCAGACCAGATTGATCACATCGTCTCCATGATGGGAAGGATATTGCTGTTTCAAGGAAGTGTTCAGCATGTGTTCAACCTTCTGGTATGAATGATGTTGTTTGGTGACTCGTTCTGTCAGACCTGGAGTACTGCCCAGTCATCTGGTCAAGTGCTGCTGAAAAACATCTAAAAAAAAACCCCCTTCAAAGTGCAAAGAAGAGAGCAGCCACATTAATTCATTATTGTTCTGTTATATGCTAAAATATTATCTTTGCTGTGGAGGCTAAATTAAAAAGTACTCTTCTGTTATTAAAACCACACACCACACTTCTTTTGTGAAACACTACTGATTTTTATCATGGCTCTCTGTGCTTTACAGAGATTGTTCTGCATGAAGTATGCCATGTTTGTTTAAATCTATATTTGGTGCCATCTGTTTGTGACAGTTTTGTTTTTGTTTCCATTTTGGTTACTGCTTCATGTGTAGAATCATTTAATTTATTTTTTGATAATAATATTTGACAAACATACAGCAGGCAACACAGCTCCTGCTGCTTTTCAGACACAATTACTTGACATTCATGTACAGTTGTGCGTCTCCATTATTTTGTCTACTTCTTTAAGTGTCGAGGAGATGTCTAACTATCTACTCATAATGAGATTCATATTTAACTTATGGAAACACAGGTCGTTTTTAAAATAAACAAACTGGAACAGCATTTTCCCTGCATGGCAAATGTAATCTATAAAACCAACAGTGCAGAAAGAAGTTCCAAAAATCTCATCAATGGCACCTACATCAAAACAGCTTACCGTCAAAGATTCATTTGGGATTATTGATTGGTTTTGTAATTGACTAAAGAACCTCTGGTTTGAGAAACTATTAGGTCACACCACAGACAGCTTTTATGTGATCAGAATCGTAACAGCCCCACAGTGTCAGACACCTATATGTCTTTTACTTTATTTCTGGAGGCTTTATATGAAAAGTGCTTTGTCTTATCACTGCAATACATTTTATAAATTTAGTCAACTTTTTTTTT
>JAJHUR010129016.1:8738-32468 GCA_027495735.1 Lutjanus campechanus | reverse complement strand
CAGCAGAAAATGGCAGTGATTGGAGACCAAATGTAAATGTAAAAAAAAACAAAAAAAAAACACAAAATGTCTCCATCCTGCTCGTGTGGTGTAATCCAAGTGTCTGCGAGCTGCGACATTAAAATTTAATCACAAAAGACGCCATTTACGCCATGTTTTTAGCCGAAATGTCAACTGTAGCATGTAGCCGGTAGGATGTAAACATGGCGTCGATTTCACGAGACTTCGTATATAATGTCGCGGCTCGCGGACACTTGGATTACACCACATGAGCAGAATGGAGACATTTTGTGTTTGTTTTGTGTTCTTTTTTTTACATTTCCATTTGATCGCCATTCACTGCCATTGCACTGCCACTGCAGTATTTGGTGGATATTTTTTCAACATATAAAATGTCACTCTTATGGTATGAAATCCTTCTTTTTTGCTTGTTCATCGGTGTTGGTTTGTTTAAATAGTGAAAAAAGCATTTGCTGTACAATGTATTGACAAAACTACAAAATACATAAAATACATAATTAAATTAAATTTATATAATTAATATAATTGCATTATGTGTGCTAAAAATGTGGATTTAGCAAATAATATTTAAGATCTTTTACTGTAATCACTCCAAGTTATTTGAAACTGGATAATTTCAAGTCAGAGACTGTTGTTTTATGAACCCATCTGTTCTTTTCAATAAATTTCCTTCATTAGATCAGTACAGTGGCAAGTAGACATAAATAAGAACCAGACATGGTCCAACAACAACACAGCAGCAATCATGTTGTCCCAAGGACAGAGTGTCTATGCCATCTCTATCCTTACCCCGTTCATTTAATCCCACAATCAGGAAAACATGGGTGCTGTCCACCCAGCAGACACAAAAACATCCTGACAGGTGGAAAACAGCTCTAAGGGTTCCTTCATGTTCAATAGCAAGGCCCTGGTGGAAGAAAGGACTCTTGGGAGAGATCTGGTGAGAATACCCGAGAAAAGAAAAGCCCTCCCTGCTTTTTTATTATACTTCTTTTATTTGAGTTGTAGCTTTTGCCAGTCTCATACAGTCTAACATCTATTCAGTATTAAATAAAACTGGTCATCAGGTTGCGCAGCTCATTTCACAGTGCTTGGATATTGTCCCCACAACGAATGGAAACAATGAGTTATTTCACATTTGATTTAAGTGAAAATAAGCGGCTGCTGCACACCCCTAATAAAAAGGTTTCTCTTTCTTTTTAATTCCAATTCCTCCTCTGTATCCCTGGGACTGACACAGGGCTTACCCAGTGGGGATTAAAGATTTTAGCTCATTTTACACTTGATAGAAGACAGATTTCGCTCTGGTAAAACTTTCCACTTCTTTTCTTTCCACTTTTATAGTGTAACAATCAGACTTATGTTTGTGTGAAAACTCACTCTTCTTTTATTGCGGACTGCTGCTGAAGCATAATGCCTTTGTCGCACACAACAGCAAATCATTGCACAGATTGTTCTATCAACGAACATTTTACCACCAGGACAGTTTATTGGACTCTGAGTGGCTGCTTTTTGAGTCCATCTTCATAACCCGTCGCATCTAGCAATGAAACATTAACAGCAGTTAATAACCCTCACCAAGAATGAGCATTAAGTGCACATTCATCGCATATTCTGAACACACATACGAAGCACTATGGCTTTCACTTAACATAAATAAATAAATACATGAATCCACCCGCTCGATTTATTGTGCCACAGTCTAATCCCAGGATAAAATGCCAGGATGGACCTGCAAGAAAAAAGTTTTACTCCACCTATAAAGTGTAAATAACGATTCCCTTTGCAGTTTTATGTCATGAATAATAGAAATCTATGCATATGCAGCATGCATCGCGCTTTGCAATAATCAGATTAAGTTGTTTACTCATTTGTTTGCATGTATGCCAGCACAGACATGCAACTAACTTTTGCTCTCTGTTCAGTCATGGAAGCCTTCGAGCAGGTCATTAACCACAGATAGTGACACGGTGGTCGGATAGCACACTGTTCACTATACACTAGGGGGTGACCATCAATCAGGGTGAGAGGCACAGCAGACTGACAGATGCTTGATGGGTGATGACACTAAATATGCTGTCATTTGGCCAGAGACTGAAGCCAGACTCAGTGAGTGAGCCTCGTTAAATGACAGGAGCGGCTTCCACCTCCACATTTCCTGATGGAAAAATCATATGGCAGGAAGATGTATGTATGTATTCTGCATTTCACACACTGTTTCTCTGGCAAAATATCTCAGCAGTCCTGTAATGATTGATTGTACTCCTGGGAGTAAAATATTACCATCTAGGAGAAATGGGATCCAGTGTTGTTGTGAAATGTAGAGTCACGCAAAATGGAAAGCACAATGATATTTGCTTCCACATATTTATGTGTTTCCTGTAAAACCAGACAGTTAGGAAGGGACTTGTCATGACAGGACTGATAGCACACGTTAATCCCACATAGCCCCAGCTGTAGAGCTACAGTGCTTCATTAAGCTACAGTAGCTGACTCTTCCGAACGCTGCCTCCGAGATTGACGCAGATTGACGGGGAGGACAGTACAAAGGTAATCTGGCTCCTGGACTGAGTCAGCTAACATAGCAGCATGGCTAACTGAGCTAATGTCAGTCAGAGGTTAAAGCCCCTAAAAGTAAAGCCATCTTTCCATCATTAAATTCCCCATTAATGACCTCGGTGCTGTATTCCTTGTGTGTCTTGGAGGCAGCGTTCAGTCCCAGTCTGGCCGTGTTCACTGGGAGGGGGCCAAGCCCCATTCTGTTGCCTGCTAACGGCACCTAAGTTAACAGAAACGCTTAAATCACTGAGAGTTCATGCTGATCAGCCGGGAAAAACAGAGGGAAAAACAGAGAGCGTTTTCTCCATAAAATATGACACATTTTCACCAAAATCAATGACATATACTGAGTCATTGAATTTCTTTGGGACTTTGGGAGAAAAGAAAAAGGTTTGTGGTGGCAAACATCTTAGAAGACAAACGCACCGATGTAGATATGGTGCCTATGTAGCTGATGCTAGCTAGCTAACTAATGAGTCTTAGCCTTGGCTCTGCACTGCTAAAAGCTGAAGATTGATGGATGGTTAGATGTTGTGATATAGCTGGTTGAGATTGGTTGGTTCTAGCTTACATAAGCATGGGGCATATTTTGTTTTACATGAGGAAAACATGATTGGATTTTAACACAATTTTTTTTTGTGTGTGTTTTTTAATGCATATATTGTTAAATAAATGCTCATCATGACTGGGGATTTGATCTAAAAGGGTTAAAAGGGCAGTTTTCCTTTCAGCGTGCTGTTAAATAAATGCTGCTGTATGCAAGGTCAAGTATAATGGATCTCTTTGTGTATTTTACTCCTTTGTTGACACAAGCCTTCTCATACTTGCGTCGTATTCTGCCCAAAACTGTGACCTTGAGGCTAAACTGTTAGCCCTTGGGGATCTTGTCTTGCACTAAAGTCAATTATGTTGCGGTAATGCATTATGTTAGGTAGCATTCCCCAGGCGATCAGTCATTGTCCGCTCAAGATGGTTGCACTGGCTCATCCTCCTCATCTCCCATTCCATTACAGTGCAGCCCAGGTGGGGATCTGTATAAGGACCATTCTGTTTCCGACAAGGTCACCCTGCATTGAGAATGGGCAGTCCCATGTATATTTACAATTGCATGACTCAGGTTCAATTACAGAAACTTTTAATCTTTATAGAGGGATCTCCTTCACTGTCAAGCTGTTCAGTTGGGAGATTTTCTGATGGTTTCTATGAATAAATGTTCTAAAAAAAAATTCTTTTATAAACATAGAGGTTGAAGATGACTTTAACTTTTGCGAATTACACTGTAATAATGAAATCTCAGCGAATCATCTAAATCCATATCTTATGTCTCATACTTTGGATAATAATATCACATGTGGCAGGTTGATTGGAGGTAAGACTGTGCAGAAAGGGAGCATTTACAAAAGGAGCATTATGAGTCTAGTCACAACAGCGCTTTGAAAAGCCAGATCAATACCATTTCTGTGACCAATTTTACAGTTCTCCGGGTCGGTCGCCTCTGGAGTAATAAAGCTGTTTTCTCCACACATCCTTCAGTCTTTGCTGTTCAGTCACTGGTGGCAATATTAAGGCAATACATTTGACAATCGTATGGGCATGTCAACGTTTTCTAGTCTGCAGTTGATCAACGCTGTCATGATGGTTTTGAGAAGACACATGCTCGAAAAATTCAACAAGAACATTGAACTGCAAGTTCATTTTCACTGATGTGGCTTTGACTAATACTGTGGCTGAGCCTTTGTTTTCCACTGTTAGAGGAAAGGCCATGAGATAATCAAAATCTTGAAGCTTATAGGCAGTTTATTTATGGCTTCATTGGGTAAAAGTTCCATAATAACCTTAAGTATAACATAATTCAAATAGTGTGCGAGAAAAATAGAATTCTGCTCCTCCTTTTGGCTCTGTTGTAAAGCTCTGAAATTTTTTTAAAATTTTTCTGGAAGTTGATTGATCAGTCTCATTCCCAAAATGTACTACCCCTAACTATTTAACAACCTGGGAATAAGATTAGATAATCAACCTTCTTTTTCAGAGTTGTTTTCTATATAATTATCTGCATCTATATTTTCAGAAAATCTTTGTTATTCATGACACCAGTGGCCATTAAGTGAATTGCAGTCAGCATCCTATTGCTCGGGTGACACATGAGACTGAAAGTGATGCATCATGCTGATAGATGAGGTATGTAAATTAGGCTTCTGTTGTGGTCGATGCTGGTTGTTTGACTTTAGCAGGCTCCATTTCTAAGCTAAAGTTAGCTCATGTTGCACACCGTTGATGCTGTAGCAGAGCTGAAGTGAGGCGAGCCACTCAGGTGTTCACATAAATGTCATATTCTTTGGATTTTCCTGTACCATAGAAATCAGTCCATGCACTGTTATAGACAACAAAGAAAGTTTGGGAAGGTCTTACTGTACATTTTAAGATATGTTACAATCTGTTTACATATTGGCAAGTTAGTTTATTGCAAATTTCCAAAAGAAATAAAGTAAGACATGAGATGTCAATGTACTCAGTAGTGTCATGCATTTATGAATGGATTGATGTGTGTGTGTGTGTGAATGGTGAAATGAGAATACAAACCCAAACATAACTAAAACCCTGAGGAGGCCATGAGGTGTAGTTTCAGCTGCCCAGCCAGAGAGAAAGAGCAGTCAGGAAGAGCAGCCTCTTTTATACCTTCTGGCCCCTCCCAACACTCAGGTGCAGCCAGTTCCTCTGACGACCCACCCATGCTCTCCCAAAAGGAGAACAGGAGCAGAGAAAACCAGACGGGTGGACCGTCACAATAGATTGCTTTGCATAGTACCTTTAAAGAGCATTTCAGGTACCAACTCGTTATTTTATTCTTGATGAATCAGCACCATCTCAAAGGAAGGGTTTTTGAACAGATGGTTAGTTTGAACAGGGTCAGTAGTCATCCTTCCTGCCCTCCCCTTTGTCCTCATGTCTTGCAGTTCCTGTATGTAGTCAGCTGACAGCTAATCATGGGTGTGAAAGAGCAGACGACATGCTGGAGTTTGTCCTTGGATGGCAGAGAAGGTGAACACTGATGATGACAATACTTCTGACTGCAATTTTGAGAAATTGAACCAGGCTGGTTTGAAAACATTTTTGACCACTAGGGGTGCTGTGGAGCAATAATAGAGGAGCCCTCATATTGTCTGCATGTTTCTTTTATCGGCACATGGAGGATGCACACCACAAGCATGGGGGTGATGTAATATTGTCAGCTGGTGGAGCTAATGTGTTGTAAAGATGCAGCAGCGCACCAATAAAATAGATTAAGAAAACAACAAGCTGGTGTAAACAAAAGGTTTTTTAAAACAGGCTCTTGCAAATCTTTTATGAGTTTTGAAAATGCATTAAATATGTTTGTTAAGCCTTAAGCGTACAGACAATATGTTTTGTTGAGAAATACTGAATATAAACAGAACCATCTTTGTTTACAATGAAAACTCCACAGGGTACGTTTAAGTCTGTTGCTTCTTCACTTTCAGAGAACGAACATCCTCTGGCTGGATTTCCTAATGAAGCAGCAGATGCTCTCATCCAATTTGAAGGCTTGGTAGCACGCAGGAAGCCGCGATAACTGCCTTCCTCCTGTCAGGATGTCCAATATAAAACAGACAATTGCGGGGGTGTCATTCATTTAGAGGAGTTTACAAAGATGTCGCTCCAGGATGATGAGTGAGATTGTGAAACAAAAGAAACAAACTATTATCTAAATACTGCCATTATGCACTGACAGATTTGTCCTGAGGATCAATTATCACGCCTGTGCCAGATTTCAGACAATGTGGTGTCGGTATGAACATCACAGGAAGGATGGGGACTGATTTAAGGCAGGCACCCTTACTCTTAATCCCTCTCCCCATCACACAAGATGGGCTAAAAGCAGCTCAGTCTTTTGAATAGTATCTGATAATGTGGCATACAAGTCAGCACTACACTTTAGAGTAAATAAAAAAAATGGAAACTCGTAAAACTGTAATTGAATTTTTTAAGGATGTAAGCACTTTGGGAAACTTCCTTCTTGCTGCTCATTCCCACCAACAGGATGATCTGATGATGAAATTTCTCTGACATTGCAGTTTTGCAACTTTTTCGTGTTCCTCTTTTTTTATTTTTCCATCTCTGGAACCAAAACATATTAGCTAATGTTGTGTTTCTCAAGAAATGCAAGCCAACACATGTGCCCGACATTTCAGCAAATGGTGCAGCCATGCGCCAGCAGAGTGGTCTCCCCTGCCTGGTTTCTTATCAAAATCTCTGCTGCAGTGGAGGTTTTTATTTCTCAGAAAAGTCACTATGTCATATGTCTACAGTGTGCTTTAAAGGGATAGTTTGGATTATTTGAAGTGGGGTCGTATGAGGTACTAGTGTAATAAATAAACTAGTGAGATATGATAAAGTCCTGTGCCTCGAGTGGTTACTTTATTTGTGTTATTGTGTGATTTTAAGGAATCAGAACTAACCTTTTAAAAACTCTTAAGTCACACCCTAACCCAAACAAATTAGAAGAGTGCATTCAATAGTGTATATCCCTGCCAGTCAACAGATGGTGAAGCACCTACTGCAATGCCATCACAACTGCCAAGTGCAACCAGCAGAGATTTGCAAAGTTCCACGAACATTAACATCAACCTGAGGCCATTGTTGTTGATAACTTGTGGCCCCTAGCAGCTGGTTAAGAGGAGAGGTCAGCTGTCAATGGCGGTATAAAATATATAAATAGAAAAAAATATAAAATTAAATTAAAATGTTATGTCTCTGCCAACCAGTCAAGTTACAGTTTACATCCATGTCTGTCCTGACTCATATAATGTCTGTAGTGAAGACTTTGACGCAGTTTAAACCGCAATGTTGACCTGTAACATTGAAGGAATTTAATTTTTTTTAAAGTGTATTATTCAGCTAAATGGAGGTTCTCAGTATTCATGGCTGATTCCAGTGAATAATAACCAGTGAGAAACATGCTGTCTTTACTTAGACACTATTCTTATGGAGGAGTACAGAGGACTGTTAGAAAACTGAACATCATGATGTCACAGTGAAGTTGATCTTTGACCTTTATAAAGTCATCACCTCATCATTTATCCTATTAGATGTTTGTGTGTAATCAAGTTAAGGTCAAAATGTGTTTAGTGGTATCACTGTGACCTTAACCTTTGACCACCAAAATACAACCACTTCATCCTTGAGTCCATGTGGTCATTCATACTAAGTCTGAAGAAATTCCCTCAAGGCGTTCTTGAGATGTCGCGTTCACAAGAGTGGGATGACCTGAAAACCAGCTAGTATGAAAGCATAAAAAAGTTTTTTTTAAGGTTTTTCAAAAATTCAAATGTCCTTCAGTATACAGTCATAGGCTGATTGGTCCAGTATGCAAGATTAGCTGCCTTTGCTAGTGTATAACTAACAATCTGGGTCAACAAGATGCAGAGTGAAAAAGCACAACTCACAGGTTGAGTAAAAGCAAAGTTTACTGAGTAGATAGTCAGAGCCTTGTTCATTAATGTAACAGGCAGTCAGATGAGAAAAACCAAAGAAGTCCAAAGGGTCCTCAGGCAGCAGGCAAAAATTTTAAAGGCAGGCAAGCATCAGGCAAGCAGGGTGCAAAACAGGGCTGGACCACTTGGGCAAGAAGCCCAGCAGACGACCCAACATGGCTCTGGGGCTAGAGGGCAGGCACTGGATTTTAACTAGAGAAGCTAATGAAGGGGAATGAGGAGGATGAATGGCAGGAACACTCTGCAGAGAACTGCTGGATAAAGAGGTGGTCAGAAACCATAGAAACAGAGAAAAACTGCAGAAAAACTATAAGCTGGCTGTAAAAAAAAAATGCCCTGAAGATGTGGACAAAGCAAATGTACAGTAAAATATACAAATTAGCTTTCTGATTGTGTGCGTTTGAATACTTTTAAGATGCATCTTGATTTTGTATGCAATTTTGTCACAAATGTGACACATTATAATGTTGGAGAGATGTGTTTTTGTATTTCAGTGACCTTGTGAACTGTATTGTGTGGAGCTCGTCGTGGGGTCTCTGTTGGCAAGCCTGTCCCCGGTGAGCTTCCAGAGAATCAGGCAGTGTCCCACCTCACCAGGATTGGCTGGCTCATCACCTGCAGTAAGGAGAAGTGTTGGTCTACTGCACCGCGGCTCCAGAAACTGGCTGAGAATACAATGAACATCATCTCTCTGGGGAGTGAGGCGATGTGCAAGAGTGTTACCAACTAGATATGTTGAGCTAATTTCTACACATGAGGTGCTGACCTGGAACAAAGCTGCTGTAAAGAGACTGAACCCATGGTTAAAGGATTACTGTCAGAGCAGCTGGATGGATGCATGCAGTTTACTAATCTATACATCAGGGGCTCTCGAAGATGTCTGAGTGCCAATTTAGGGAGCCTGCATATGATTGGTGCCCGTACAGGAAAACCCATGAACTTGTCGTAGGATTTGTGATTGGTCTTGTAATGGCATGTAACATTAATTTTGCAGATCACAGATCACTAGCATCGATGAAAGAACATAATCCCTGCGACACTCACTGGATGGCATTAATCGTCACTGCAACAAGTTGTCATCCCTTCGTTGACAGACGCTCATTAGGGGACCACAGTTTGACACAAAGTGAAAGTATTTAAATTGGCTGTGGATGATAAAAATATAATGCATGCATTTCATGTCACGTTTGGGGGGCCACACAAAATGTTTCTGACCATTGGCCCATAGGCTGCACTTCGAGAACCGATGGAAGAATCAGGAAACGCAACACTTGCACGATCAAACTGACTTAAGAATGTCACTGCTCATCAACTCTAATGTTTCTCCAAAAACGCATCAGTTAGGGTTAATATTTTTTCAGCTGTGAGCACGTCCTTCATTTTCTCCGTGCATTGTGGAAGAACAGTCTACACAACAACAGCGCACTAGAAAATCAATGTTTTTTCAGTGTGGACAATTAGTATGTAGTGTAGATTCGGGACAAGTCAATTGTAGCAGGAAAAGCACAGGTGTGACTAATAGCATTAACGATGGCTCTGTTCTACTCAAGTTTCCCCGTAAAGTCATGACTTTGAGCCTGTATGCACAATTGACCTTTTTCATGGCAGCTATTTTGGCATGAAATAATAAACACAGCCGTTACCAGTGATACTAATTAAGCTTCAGTTCCATTCAGGTCAAACAGAGTCAGGTTGCTTCTATTGTTGTGGTTGGTTGTGGTGGCGTTCGCTAATTAGACATTGTGTCATGTGTATATATAGTAGGTGCATGAACAATCTATAGCTGTGTCCTTGTTACATACAGCAAACCAATTCCAAAGAAGGTGTTAAGTATGTGGTGTGTTCCCACTGGACAAAATTATTAACCATAAAGTTATATTTCACCCCAATCAAAAATACAATTTTTTTCCTCCTAACTGCAGTGCTATTTATCCATCTAGATTGTTTTGGTTTGAGTTGCAAAGCTTTGGAGATAGCGGCTGTAGAGATGTCTGATTTCTCTCGAATATAATGGAACTAGATGGCACCCACCTTTGTGGTGCTCAAAGAGCCAAAATAGATTGGAAAAACTCAAGTGTTACCAATATTTTTTTTTCAGGAATCATGACCTGGTTACTCAAGATATTCCACAGACCTTGTTGTGAGCAGTTTCATTTAGGAATTTAAGGAATTTTCTTACTTAACTACACCCGTCACCTGTGTCGCCATGCAGAAAGGAGAGTGCAGCAACTCATGGAAGAGATGTCACATTGTGTCAAGCAGAGTAGCAGAGAAACAGGAGGAGGGACCCAGTATGTAGACAGGATGCCGACCGATGCACTTCATGTGTTTAATACTCAAAACTTATAATACAAAGTCAAAATACTCAAGGATTATGGAGGGTAGGCAGGCATGGGTCAAGACAGTCAAAGGCAAAAACAATGCAAATAGGCAGACAGGAAATCCAATTCAACAGACAAAGTCCAAGAAACAAAGTAAATGTCCAAAAACCACAATGAAACACTGGGGCAAGGGCTGGAATGCTTGACACAGAGACAAAGATGAACTGGCAACAAAAGGGGGAAAACACAGAGACTAACGCTGAACAACCTTGGAGGTACAAATTTCCCAGTTAAAATGTGCAAATTCCGACCTCGAATCATTCCAGGTGGACGACAACAAACATAAACAAAAAACATGGCTGATGCTGACAAATTGGTGAGTTTCTTTGGCAAGTGTTCACACAAATGAACCATCAGCGGTGCAGCCTCCTTGCATAAAAGACAGAGAAGGACAAACGATGCATGAGGTAACAGATGCACATTTGTACATTTTATTTCATGATTGTGGCATATTTTGACATCAATTTACATGCAGAACAGGTGTTGCTGTATGAAAGTATGTGTTACTTTAGGCTTCCGTGGGTGCTGCCATTGTTGTGTGATTTCTTCATGCAGTCAGGGTAGATGGATTTGCTCCAAGTAGAAACTTCAACTTTGAGTAGCCTTCAATTGCACGTTTTCTAGTGGGAGGTCAGAAATTGTCCATTTCTGTGTTATCTGGAATGTAGCATAAATACACAGGAAACTATTTAGGGACGGGTGAAACAAATCAGTAATTTAAAGGAAAAAGACAAAAACATTAACTGAAGTATGAGGAAAGACAAAATAAAACAGGACACCCCCCTCAAAAACAAAACAAAACAAAACAAACATAAAACAAGGCTCATGCTCATGTAACATCCAAGCTTGGTTAGAGCCCACGCTGAAGAGCCAAGGGCCAAAACCTCAAGGGATGTGTCGACATGGAATTGACCTGAAACATGCAGCAGCAGTATCCATTCAGGTAAAGGGCCAGGCCAGTCATGCAGCTGTTTTCATGTGTTACATACAAACGTCCCATGTTACAAGAAGGAGCAAAGCATCAGGTAAACATCAGTGGCATCCTCAACAGCTACTGTAACCTCTTATCCTTAAGTAGATGTGTTTTCTCCTTTGTGTAAACTGAGAGGGCAGACATCTCTACAGCCGATATCGTCCAAAACTGGCAACACACACCAAAGCAATCCAGGTGGATAAACAGCACTACAGGAAAGAGGAAAACCATGAAATGACCTGACATGAATCTTATTACGAATTAAAATAAAAATGAATTTTACTCAAATATATGCATGGTCAATTTGTTAGTGTGCTGTTGATGGACAGCCCGGTGCACAAATGGAATAATGGACCTTTCCCAAGCTGCAAAGAATCTAAATAAACTGGGGATGAAGGTGAAATTCTGTGACACAAAAATATATTAAAACTGTCATTAAATTTCTGCAAACACATTTTGGTTATTGGCTCTGGGATTCCAAGGTTGCAGTTTACGGTGCATCATCATTTCCTGTTAGTACAAAACAGTGAAGTGCATTGATCTCATATTTGAAATGACACCTCACTGAAAGGAAAGTAATAAAGTGAGTGGAGTTTGGAGCACTGGAGCGAATCTTCGTCAAATCTGCCAATCAGCCAAAATAAACGCCTGTATAATTGAACTGGTAGTGGACAGTGGCTTACATAATTAAACTTTAATTTCAATTTGGTTGAAAGTGGGGAAAGCCATATTTTATATCATCAAACACAGTCTTGTGTTGAGTTAAAACGTTTCTTCCCCGGCATATTAAATCTCCTTGGCTGCCTGTCTCTTTTGAGCACCTAAAAGAAAAGAAAGACAGCTGTAGGATATGTTCAATTAAATGGCTTTTAATGGTCATGTTTAATGTTCATCTTTGAATTATTGCCTTTAAATGATCGTCGTCGCAGAAATGAGTCATAAAACAGTAAATTGCCTTTCACATTGCGAGGATTCCTCTGGCTATTAGCAGCATGGTTTGCTTAGCTGTTTGGTCAGACAAGGACATTCCCCATATTTAATTTCGCCTCTTATCATAGTCAGCAATCACATCCTGTTGATGCAGATCTCATGAAAGACAAAAGAGCAAAAACTCTCTTTGAAGGACAACGACTTAACAAGTTTACCCATCTGGTGCAAGAGATATTATCAAATTAGCCATGAAAATTAATATACAGAGGTGTCTATATGAAAGGGATATTTTTCTTGTTGTACGGCATCAAAAATCCTCTTATTTTTGTCTCAATACTAAAAGAACAGCCAAAAAAGAGATTGTAATCTTCGGACTGAGAGGATTTAGCTTCATCTCTGAGCCCTGTTTCTCTTTTAACAGAAACACCTGTGCCACCTCTGTCCAGGGGCATGTTTTTGATGGTTTTTCTCGAAATATGTCTGAGGAGGAGAAACTTTGGGAGCAAGAGAGAAAAAGCTTTGTCATGGCTTCAGAGTTACAGATGACCTTTCAAATTAACCGTTTCCATTAATTTTCTTTAACTAGCCGTGTAATTGCGTACTTTGGGCTTCTTTTATCTTGCTTTTCTAAAGCTGTCTTTCTGTTTCAGCACTCCCTGTCTTTGTCAAAGAGATTTAATTGGAAAATGAAACATTGTTTAGATTCAAACACCGGATTCTCCACAAAGACTTTATTGTGCGTTACTGTACCATTTGATTAACCTGTTCTTTCTGTTGTATTCTCTCTACAGTTGTAGCTGTTTTCAATCTCTTCCCATCATCTTCTGTGCTTTTTTGCCCTTCAAGGAAGACCAATTCATGTTTCCGTCCGCTGTCATGTCTTTATCAGTGGTTTCTGTCCCCTCTATCTGGCCCTCGACATCTTTGGGTTTCTTTTCCAACAAACCGTCCCTTTCCTTTTCATCAGCTTTAGCCTCTGACTTGACTAAGCTGAGAATTATATGATCCAAAATGCCAACCACGTCCTTAAAGGAATAGTTTGACATTTTGGAAGTACTCATTTGCTTTTTTGTCAAGAGTTAGGTGAGAAGATCGATACCGCTCTCTAGTCTCTATGCTAAATATGTGGTGACAGCCAGTGAATGGTTAGCATAAAAACTACAAGCCAGGAGGAACAGTTGACCTCTAAAGCTTGCAAATTAACATTTTGTATCTCATTTGTTTAATAAAAACTGAAACCACCTTGTCAAGACATATGCCAATACATAACCCCCTTTAAAAACACAAACTGTCATTTACATTTAGTGTTTTTCTGTGTGAATTAAACAAATGATACACGTGTGGCCTGCAGTAGGTATGCCAACGTCCAATTTTGAGTGCAAGTGATATGCCAGTCCTTTCCACTGACATATACAGAGAGCAGATCCAATCAGGTGACCTTTGTTGTCATGGTAAGCATGAGCATAAGCATGGTTAATATTGTGAAACAGTCGCAGTTTGGTTAGGTTTGGGAAAGGATTTGAGTTAAAGCACGGTAAAAATGTTGCAGATGTAACTTTATGTAACTCAAAATTTTAAATACAGTTTATTTTTCGTTTCATGTGTGACAGCCTCAGCCTCCAGGGTCGTGTTTGTTTGACCCATCCATCCATCCATCCATCCATCCATCCATCCATCCATCCATCCATCCATCCATCCATCCATCCATCCCACCTCCTCCATACACTGACTCATGCTCCGTATTTTGCACCACATGACAATGGGAAGGACTACAACATTGGAAAAAAGTCTATTTAAAAGTCTAAAGTTGTGTTATTGTACACACATAGAAGAGATTGGCCTGGATTTAAAGTTGCTGGTTGGTGGATTTTGTTACTTTTGGACTGTCCTAGGAATGATTCATGATTTTAATCAACATTTTTCCTCTAAAATATTGCAAGACTAGAACATTACTGGAACAGCTTTTTTAATACTGTATCTTCATGTGCAAGACAGTTAAGCAAGACTAATAAAACACCTGCACATTTTATTGCTTTTATTGACTTTTTCCTTGTCTGTGTTCAGGATTTTGCATTGTTTTTGTGTCTCTGTCCCCAGTTATTTCTTTCTGTGTATTTTAACTGTCAGCCTTTGCTGTTTTCATCTTTGCTATTTTTAATATTGTTTTTGATAGTCTGTTTTATATCAGTGTAAAAAGAACTTTATGATTTTGTATCTGAATAAACTTTACTTAGTTATTATAGCTATGGACTGTCAACAGATGCTTCAACTAACATTTAGAGCACAGAAGTGCAGTTTTTGATTAGCAGTTTCATCACGGACAGGGCAGAAAGCACTACACACTAATTTGTTTGTGTTTCTTGGCATCAGCCTGTTCTCCAGACAGCTGCTAGTTAGCATTAGCTACTCAGCAGGGACATACTGACCAAGTAATATCCACACAATGCTCAGTCCATTCCCATGGATTCACTTGTTGTGATCTCAGATGGTGAGAAAACCAAACTCAGAGCTCAAATCAGTATGCAATTGTTAAATTTACTGTGAGACAACCAGGCAACAAGCCACCTGAAACTGAGAGGCACCTGGATTCACAACAGCCCAGTAAACTGCAGCAGATGTGCGCATAATGTAACCTTTCCATTCATGTTGCAATTCACGTCACTCAAGATGACTTTTTATGCCAGTTATCATTTATGCTCCCTCTCTCTGCTTTGGACTGAGCCAAGCTAACTGATTCACCCCGCTTGCTGTCTTTATGCTAAGCTAAGCTAATTGCCTGTTTGCTCCAGTTACATACAGGTATTAGCATACAGACATCAGCGTGGTATTGTCTCGTCAAACTCTCAGCTGGAAAGCAAGTAAACATATTTACCAAAATGTAAAACTGATTCTATCAGAAGCAGCAGAAAGGAAGCCTAATATGAAGAATTATTAAAAGCCAGCTGCTAAATTAAGATTTATTGTCTCTTTGGTTAGGCTATACAAGCATAAGTGTGAAATACTTTTGTTGGGAGGCTCCATTACAAAACATTACAATAAAATAAATAATAAAAGACAGACAAACAATAATAAAACATGTGTAAGAATACATAGAAATAAAACAATATAAGAGGCAATAACAAGGTTGCATACAGAGGTGGATCAGTTGGAACTTTAAAGGGGAATATTTTAGTACTGCGGCATGACAAGATGTCACACTGTTTGACATCAAATAATCAAAAAAGCTGGTTGGACTCTTTCTCTTGGATAAAAACAGGGGTTAAGAGATGGGCGCAGACTGTTTTGCGGCGAGACAAGAGCAGATGGAACAGAGCCAGAGGTGAGAGAACTATTTATGAGACAAGACACGGGGGCAATCCTAAATTTGTGGCCTCTTTGAGCAGCTTTGTGGTGACAGGGTCTCGGGGATAGAAAGGAATTCAGAGGTCATTTCATGTGAGGAATTATGTCTTTGAGTATTTCTTCAGATATGGGAACAAATGCATTTATATCAGCTTCTGGATCACTGATGTTACAGAACTGAGTGATCCTGTCTGCATCAACTTCATTCTTTCTTCATTCAAAATTAAAGGAATATGTCTCAGTCCTCAGTGGAACAGCAGAGAATGGGTGATATAGTCAGAACAAACAAGTATATAAACTGGGTTATTTACTTAATATGCAATATTTCCTACTCTCTTATACAGACAGACTGACCTATAAAGTGCCATGTTGACCTACATTCATAGATCCGCCATGTAAGCACTCAATTGTGTATTTGGAGAATTAGGCCACAAAATATTTCTGTCTTGCCCAGGGAAGATCAAAGGATGATCCGTCTGAGCAGAATAAGAAGTTACATAATTCTGAGTCTGGTCCCAGGGCAACGGAAGTAAAAGGCAATATCATATTGCTATATTAAACATTTCATCTATCATTAAAGCTGTAAGCAACCCACTGAGGGCATTTGCAAAAACCATTAGATACACAAAAAATGTGCAAATTGGAGAACGATTGATAAGAAAAAGATGATTATTTTTTACAAATCCTGACCTAATAAAACATGAAAGTCTACTGCAGAACCCCCTGGCTATGTTGACACAAAAAGACAATATTAAGAGGATTAGGGTATTTAAATATGTATTTGTCTGATAAGCTATTGATTACGAAGATTTGGGAGGTAATGTTGCTTAATATTGAAAAAAGTGGATGAGAGGAGGGTAACACATCAATAATCTGCATGGTTATTTCCCATGTGTGATGTCCTCCGAGTCAGAATCCTATTGGACTGACTCGTGTATTCCATGTATCTAAGTCACCCTCTAATAGACACCCAATTTCATGGAAATTAAAAGGATTGCTTCCTTTTGAAATGTAAATTGGGTATGCAGATTTGGGATGAATCAAAATCTGCCTCCCTAGTTGACACAGAGTGAAATAAGCTTTTCATGACCCATTACGTCTGTGCCAGTTGTCGACTCCAGACTCATTAAGGATCGGACTCAACTCCAGGACAATTTTATCGGAGAGGAAGCAGCATTGTAATCATTGCTTTCCAAAAACAAGTCATAGGCTTCAAAATGTTAGTCTTTGGTCACAGTTGACAGCTTCTGTCTGAAAGGGAATAATTTTCACACTTCTACTGTGTTGAAGGTAGTTATGAGCTCAGTATTCTCCTCTAATAAGGCAGATACTTTTAAGGAGGGGAATCCTATAATTAATCGTACTCTTGGCAGACGTATACATCTGAAAGTTTCTGTCACACACACATTTCTCTCTCCCCATGTACTCCATATTATCATATATTCTCTAATTGCATGATGTAGTGTGAGGTGCATATAACAAGCTGCATGTCTGTGTTATTCCTGTCAATGTTATAACGTTACCTTTGCTTACAAACTTAGTGATTTTTCATCCTTAAGCTAGTAACTGCACTTTTCACAGTTAGTTTGGACCATATTGTTAATGGTATTTATCATTTATTTTGTTTATAATGTCTTTGAGCATTTTGCTAATCACTTCAGTGTCTTAGATAGCAATTAGTAACTTTAGGTAGCTAGCTAGCATTGTCATCATCATTCATATTTGACAGAAACAAAATTAAATTCATCAAAAAAATTCTTAGCTCATTGTTCAAGTGCTCCAACAATCACCAACTCTGATTGTCTCTTTGAAATAAATGCTATATTCAGCACATTGGATGTCAAAATATTCTGGTTGCACTCGCTGTTTATCCCTGCAGCTTCTCTGATGTCTGACCTCCCTCTCACTTCTCTCCCGGTAATATTTGCACATCTAACATGGTGAATTACGGGTACCTTTGATTGTTGGAGCAGTGGAAAGATATAACAAGCCAATCTGTTAATTTGTTAACAATGCTAGATCACTAGCTAGCCAGCTAACATTGGTTGCCTAAGACACTCAAACAAAATTAAACTCACTAAAAATGTCTTGGCTCATTTTTCCACTGCCCCAACAATCACCAACTCTGGTTCGATCAAAATAAACCCTAGTATCAGTCGGAGAGGAGTGGGGAGAAACAATGTAAAGCCAGAATATTTTCACATCTACCTCTGTGGATTAAGGGTTTATTTCAACAAAACAACTAGAGTTGGTGATTGTTGGAACAGTGGAAAGACAAGCCCAGATGTTTTTGGTGAGGTTTATTTTGCTTCTGTTGAATCTCAATGAAGATGAGGATGTGAGCTAGCTAGCTAATGTTGCTAACAGTTATCTAAGACACTGAGGTGATTAGCTAAATGCTCAAAACACTATACACAAAACAAACAGTTAATACTATTATACGTACCAGCTAACTGTGAAAAGAAAAACAAATAAAATCTAGTTATTTGTTGCTACACAACACACGTCAGTATCAATGTGTATTCTCTCAATAATGACTTGTGAAAATTTGCATTAAACAACTTCCCTTAACTAGTTCAAACAATAGTTTCATATCAGAGATAATTATGTTCTGACAGGCATGCATACCAAAGACAAAATCATTATCAAGTGAGCAGTTTCCGTCCTTTGAGATCTGGTTCAAGATTGCTGTTCTTAATGTAAACAGAGGAGTTATTCATGCGTATGTATTACTGTACCAGTACATGGAATAAACAAACACAAGGTCATTGGCAATTGGTTTATTCAGGTAAACAGCAGCTCTTATCCAGTTACTGAAACTTTGTCCTTCTTTATTAATTTATTTCTTTTATCTATAGTTCTTACATATTTAACAGATTAGAAAGAGATTTCCCAAATGAATACCTGTTATTAATGTGTATTGCACACCCGGCAATCATAACAGTGATTGCCATCTGTGTGACACTTGATATTCCACTCATGCCCGCCTGCTTCCTTCCAGTGAGCGGACAGTCAGCTCACAGCAAAGTGATTTCCAAACTAGACAATTCCAAGCGCTCGTCTGAATTAATCTATCAGCGAGTGGGGAGATCTTTAAAACATCCACATCTGTCTGTCTGACTCAGCCTGCCTGGCACAGTGAAGCTCCGGGTTTTCCAACTGCATGATGTTTTTTGTAAAATAAACAAACAAAAACCAGTTTTAGTAAATTAATCACATTTGCATTGTAGGAGATTTGGATGCTTTGGGCAAAAAGCACGACTTTCACTGGAGAAATGTTAAAGATTGATCACCAGCCCTACTGATCTTGGCCTTGGGTTAGGAGGTCCTCGAGGTCTGAAAATGACCCAGAGACGCTCTCTATGGATTCACAAGCTATAGCAGTAAATTAATCACCCTTCCTCTTTATGTCAAAACAGGAGTTGGGGTGTCATAAAAGCTCTCTGCAGCACTCAGGGTATTCTGAAAATGGGTCAGGTAAAATCTCTCTCTTTACTAATGAAGTCCCTGTGCACTGGGCCTCACACCTGCACAGTTTCAATTACCGCAGTGAAACGGGACGGGAAATCCCGACAGCGCCGGTCCAGCAGATGCAGCAGTGTAACGTTGTTACTCCACATTAGGAACAGGAGTGAAATGTATCAGCTTTGAACGAGCCCAGTGCTCAAGCCGGACACTTATTTATATGAAGATTACTCTGGGAAGTTTCTATCTAATTTATTGCAAGACAATTTATGCATTTATGTATTTATGCATGGTTTTCTGTGTTCATTTCCAAGCCATGAGTTTATTTACTTATTTGCTTATAAATATTTTTGCTACAGTCAGGCTCACTTTGGATTGAGATTCTGTTCTCACTCTCATGATTTCCTCCGCTGTATTTTATTGATTTAACTACTAAATAAACAGTATTTTTCATCTGTGATATGTTTCCTCTGCCAAGTGGTAACGCTACAGGACTTTTTTGACTTTTGCTTATTTAATCTCGTGCTTTGGGGAGAAAAGATCAAAGCAGTTTTTGCAGAGGCACATGTGTGTCGACAGGATGTCAGTTTGATCATTTTTAGAGAGTCACATTTACTGGAAATATGCAGAAATTCCTCTTGTATCTATGAATGTCTTGTTAAGGTATCAAATGATTCATTTGGTTTATTTACAGTATAGCTTCGGATTTTTCTGCATGTGTAATAAGCTTTCTCTGAGACGCAGAGTTTGTTCAGCAAATTCAATATTATTGAGTTCAGTGTTTATTCAGCCCCTCCCAGACCTTTCATCTGCTTATTGTCCCTACTCTCCTGTGGGGTCTGTTATCTCTGGAACATGCCTCCGGACAAGGGCTGCTCCTGATAGGACACTGGCCATTGGTACCCACAGGGAAGGGGGGGATCAGATGCTTTGCCAGAACTCATGGTCAGCGAAGATTATCTGGTTTGTGTTTGAGCTTCACAGACTCAGTCTTATAACTCTCCGCACTGACTCACACTGATCCGTCCTCTCAAAAAAAGCAGAGACATGTTTGATTGATACTGAGATTTATTTCTGAGAGGCAGGCTTACTGTGTGGTGAGGTGGATGTGCAGAAATACAGAGATAATAATCTCAAACTTCCTGTCCTACAATCAATATAAACTACAAGTTTAGGCAGCATTACCTTTGTTATGATTGGGGATGTACCCAAATCCAAACATGTTATTTGGGAAAGCACCAATAATGTGATGGAAATGGACATTTCTTATACTTTGTTTAAAAAAAATGTTTTGTTAGGAGTGCTACCTGGGCTCAAAATGAGTTTCTTTAAAGTACTCTTTGGATAGGGACACGTGAAAACAAACTGACACGTTTCAGCATCAAACCTTCCTCGGAGAGTCGAACAGATCAAATGGAACAAAGACCCTTTTATGGTGGAAGATTCCTGTTGGTTGAACATCATTATTTTTGTGTTGCTCTTTATTTGCAAAAGAGTTAGATCCATGATTACCCCAGCAGAGTTAAAAAAAAAAAAGGCTGCATCTACCTAAATCAATCACCGATTTAATGGACCACCAGGCAGCACACAAAGTGCTACAAATCAAACACACACCAAAAAGTTGCGTGACCAAAAGGTGCGTGCTGGTGCTTGGATAGGAACTAAATGCTGAAATGCTCATGGTGATTTCTACATTGGTCACAAAGTTCTTCCTTCAGTGAGAAGTGTGAGGCCTTTCTGCTGTTTTCTGTCACAGCTCAAAATGTTTTGACAACACCGAGGAATGCAAGGGGACAGAGAAGCTGAGAGGACTGGTTATGTTGGTCCAGAGAAGCTGAGTTGACTGGTTATAGTGGGTCAGACAGGCTAAGCGGACTGGTTATAACATGAACTTAGAATGGTCAAGCAAAAGAAGCTGAACCAAGAGCAGATGGTTGAGCTCTTCATGGTGCACAAGGCTCACAGAATAACATTCAGATAGGCGAGTAAAACCACTGCATCGCCAAGCAACATGGCAGTGTGTGTGTGTGTGTGTGTGTGTGTGTGTGTGTGTGTGTGTGTGTGTGTGTGTGTGTGTGTGTGTGTGTGTGTGTGTGTGGACTACATGGTGAGT
Organism: Lutjanus campechanus; assembly: GCA_027495735.1. Lineage (NCBI taxonomy): Eukaryota > Metazoa > Chordata > Actinopteri > Lutjaniformes > Lutjanidae > Lutjanus > Lutjanus campechanus. The sequence continues at coordinate 11,174 of JAJHUR010129016.1, read as the reverse complement.
AAAGACTTTCTTTAATATGTATGTGTGGGGTTGCAGCCACTGTGGGGTTGATACTGTATTTACGTCTCTGTGTTTTGTGCTTTGGTGATGTTTTATTCTGCTGTTGCAGTGGCAGTTATTTCATTTCTGTAGCTTTAATATTGTTTGTTGTATGTTGCGGTGTCCATCGCTTTTTAAATTTATTGTTGGTCTTGTGTATTTTATTGTGTCTGAGGTTTGTCTCCTTTATGTTAAGTGTAGGGAGGCTACACAGAGGACGACCACTGATATTTATAATTGTCTAGTTGTATAATTTCCTATACCACTTTCTGTATTTTAACCGAACACAAACACAGTAATACAGATAATTTTGTTGGTTGAACAGATACATATAATGACGTCCCTGTGCACCTCTAAATATGATACAGCTTACATATATGGCCGCCCACCATTAATAGAGAGCCCAGATCCACTTGAGAGTTCTATCTTTTAAAAGGAAGTTTTTTCCTCACAAAACTTGCTTCAGTGTTTGTTCTTGGTGCACGATGTGGTTTATAAAGAGTACGGTCTGGGCCTGCTCTAAATGAAAAATGTCCTGAGATAACTATGTTTTGACTTGGTTCTATACAAATTGAACTGGATTTTTTATGATTGAATATACTGTATACCAACATTGCCACTCCAGTGAGGGATTTATCCAAATTGCCCTTTTGTAGCATTAAAAAAAAAAATGCATATCCGTTAATGTTTTGCACATTAATACATTCTCAGTCCCTCTGGACTCTGGTTGTTGCTGCAGGGTCACAACATCAATCATATATCAGGAACTAGGAGGATTATATAATCATTAAAGATGCATTAAGCAAGATTTCATTATCAGAGGATTCTGACAGAGCACTGTTTGGTTCAGCAGGTGATAATAACAGTGTTTTTATTTCAAAGGAAAGTCTGTGAAGAAAGAGATTATGGTGTCCTAGCAGCTCACTGGGCTGCAGTACAAACCATGAAACTGTAGCGTGGGTTTGAATCTGGACCAGGTTTGTTGCATCGTTTTTTCATCCTCTTCTTTTATTTCTCAAATACTGGCAAAATGCAAAAAAGTAATAAACAAATAACAAATTAATAAAATATACATTATGAATTTTTGATCCATGGAGGTTTTATATTTACAAAACTTTCATAAAGCGATTTAAAAATCTGTGACATCACAGTGTTAAAGCTCCAGAAAACCCATAAACAGTTCATTGTTGAGTCTCATCTGAGTTAAGTTTTGTTTTCTTGTGAGCGAACATGGACCAACAGACATCAGCTGTGTGTGTAATATAGCAGATACCTGACAGTACAAACAGGAGATATGAGCTCAGTTTCACAACACTAGCTTGTTCGAAAGAGAGAAAAGGAGGCTCGTTGCGGCTTGGCCGTGGTCGGCGAGACATCACCACATCCTGCTTGGAGGCGTGTCAGGCTTGCTTTCTCCCCACTCCAGAGTAGCTCCATCTCAGGCACGGCTTGGCGTGATAAAACCAGTAACGTGTTTGTCCACGTGACACGGTTTGAGTCAGTGTGGCAAAAAATGCCAGTGTCGAAGCCCCATGTGTGTATTTGTCTGTCAGTACTGACAGTACTCAACAGAGAAGTTGATTCTTTCCTTCACATCCCTCCTCTCTTTACTCTCACAATGTGAGAGTAAAGAGAGGACCACCAACCCTCTCCTGCAGAGCTCCCCGGCTCTGAGCAGCTGTCTGTCAGCTCTGTGTCTCAAGTCAGCCCGGTCCTCATGGCCCTCAACAGAGCCCTGTGATAGACATGAATAAACTCAACTGAAGGTGAAATCCTGGTCTTTAGATGACCTGTGATTGGTTTAAGTCTAGCGTCATGGACCAGATCCGCTAAAGGCTGAAAACAGAGCCAAGACGAGGTGCAGAAATGTAGTTCTGTCTCAAACCACTTGATTTACAATATGCTGAAAGGTTATTGTGAAATTATTTCTCAGTAGACAAAAACAGCTCGTTCTAAGGGAATGAAAACACAACGACTCTTATTTTCAGGTTATTAAACACTAATGAAGGCATACTTCTGAATAATATATTTAATTTCTGTCACATTCAAATCTCCATAAGTCTTACAAACTGGACCTTTAATTCAATTAAAAATGTACTTGAAGAGTAATGTTCTTTCCCTGTCTTTTTTAAAATAACTAAAGATGTCTTTATGCCATCCAGCTCCTTGGACAGGCTGTGCCAGTGCTGCTTTCTTTTTTCTAATCATGCCAGATCTCATTGCGCCGTCATTGAATTAAGTGCCAATTTCAGGCCATGAGAATGTTATGTGGCTGAGAAACCTCTCCTAATCCAAGCATGCAATTCTATGAATAACAATGGTGAAACTCCAGTCTGGATAAGCCATTACATCTGTCTCTCTGTCTCTAATTTACTCTTTATTTTCCTTTTTGGTGTT
>JAJHUR010129015.1:0-16479 GCA_027495735.1 Lutjanus campechanus | reverse complement strand
ACTTCCCCTGGGCTAATATTGATTGTAAATCACCTGGGACTGATGGATGCTACAGTAAATGGCTGCACAAACTAAACTATATAATTCTCCGTATGATATGTGCATGTGTGCTGACGATGATAAACTAAACCTAGACTAAATGCGGAGTTCAGCAAGTTGCACGGCGTTTGCTGCAAGGCTGAATTCAAGCTTTGATTTATGCAAACATTTAATTGGTGTTTTTTTCAAGGTAGGCCTTTTGTCCGGCTGTAATTATAACAAAAGCAGCCCCGTTCAGCAGTGGGTCACTGAGCGGCGAGAGCCTCCTTTGACTCGTACAGAGACAAGAGCAGCCATTATCACGGCATTACGCAACCACAGATTCTAGGACAAATAATTAATTCAGCAGAACGGTTCATCAAAGGGGTTTTCCTTACGTCCAGTAAGAGACGACACACGCGTCTGTTACTTTTCAACCCAAATTATCTTCTCATGGAACATTTTTTTGTGTGAATATGTGGAGTTACTGATTGAAAAATAACATAAATGTGTGTTTCTGTGCTGCACACATGAGGGTGCTGACATTTAAAAAAAAGTGTGCGATTGTAACATTTATTATTTCTAAACTCAGCCAAATACACTGTAATGATATTAAACTAGACCCGGGGGGATGATTTAAAGTCTATCAAGACAGCCTCGTCAAACTTTTATGAATTATTAAAAACGTACACGCAGTCGCTGGGCGACACTGGGTGTTATATCTCCAAAATGTACATACATGTGTGTGTGTGTGCGTGTGTGAGTGTGTGTGAATGTGTTACCTGCATTATAACCTCATTTTAACTCCAAAGTGATTCTCTCTTTTTTTTTTTTTTGCCCTGTTTGACCCGAGGTGGAATGTCATCACTCGATATTATTATTTTACAGTGAAACTGAAATATGAAGAATTTTATCAATATTAAAAAGAACATTGTTATTACTATGATTTTAACACAGTATGATTATTATGATTGTTATGATTATATGTCTATCATTACCATATTACTGCTATTATTATTATGATGATGATCTGAAGTGTAATATGAGCCTCTGTGTTTTTTTTTGTATGTGTGAATATTCAATAAATAGGTGTCAACAAGGTCGGATGTTTCCTGGGATGTTTGTCTTGTCTGTCTGTCCATCTATCTGTACCTTATTGTCTTACAGTGAATTAAAATGGGTTTCATGTCATTTTTGACACAGAAAAGACCCTGAACTGTCAAAGGGAAAACTACCTTCTGCAAAGTTATAATAACAATTAAAGCCGGTGGTGGTCACGACCTTGTTAGTGAATTTTCATGTTTTGGACACTGCAGGAATGTAACCTCTATGTAACCTCCTGTGTCCACTATGTGTCACTAGAGAACATCCAGTGATTATATGTTATGTTCCAGGATATCAAGTGTAGACCACAACATGAAAATGTCATATAAAACTAATGATAATCGTCATCCAAGGTTTAGTTCCTGTTGCCAGTAGGTGGTGCTGTGACTATGAGTCCTAACTGGACATGTGTTCAGGCTGGGACTCCTGTCAATCATGTGAAGTTTGAGGCAGATTAGATGATGTACTTCCTTCCTGTTTTATGGCCAAACATCACATCACAGTATAAAACATGTCATTTCCTGTTGGCAGCATGTGGTGCCGTGAGTATGACTGAATATTGTCACGTCGATGTGTTCAGGCCGGGTGTTTAAAGTTGCACAGTAAATTCAAAATGGCTGACTTCCTGTTGGGTTTAGGATAAGGCTCCAAGAGGTTTTTTGGTAAGTCTGCACACAATACATGTGCGTACTGAAATTTCATACAAACGGGTGAAACATGCTGCGAGGGCTACTTTGTTGACATTTTGTAGGGGGCGCTTTCGAGCTATTGTGCCATACCCATGCGTAAGACCCATATCAGATGTAAATTCCCACCACCTCTGTCAGTTGTATTAAGTTTACTGAGTTTTCAAGCAACCCTATCTCTTCAAAAATGTGGCTAATTTGTGAAATAATAGTAATTTCTTCAGATACATCAGGGTTCTTGCACTGGTTGGTGCTCAGGCCCAAAAAATACTTTGCATAAGTCACCTCCTCCAAGTCAGTATTTAGTAGATGCACCTTTAGCAGTGTGTGTCTCCATCAGCTTTGCACATGTGGACTCTGCAGTTTTCCCCCCCTTCTTCTTTACAAAATTGTTCAATCTGTTAGGTCGCATTGGAGTTGAGAGTGAACAGCCTTAGTCTCGACTGTGAGGAGATCTCTCCACTGCAGGACATAAACAGAGTTGTTTTAAAGCCATTCCTGTGTAGCTTTGGCTTTATGCTTGAGGCCACTGTCTTGCAGGAGAAAAAGATCTAAGAATTGCAGATTTCCTGCAGATTGCATCACATTTTCCCCCAGAATTTCCCCTGCATTTTGACCCTCATCAGCCCTCAGGCTGCCTCCTGCAGAGCAGCATCTCCACAGCGTGATGCTGCGTCCACCATGCAACCCGCTGGGGATGCTGTGTTTATGATGATGGCAAAAGGATAGCATTTATTCTGCGCTTTTATTCAAAGTGCTGTACACTTTGCTTCACACTCGCCCATTCACACACAACAATAGCAGAGAGCCACTCCGCACAGCAGAGCCGGGGGCTGGAACCCAACCCTGTAATCAATGGACAACCTGCTCTACAAGCCAAACACTGAGGATGGGCTGTGTTTCCTCAGTGTTTGGCTGCACATCTTCAGTGTTTGGCTGCACGTCCTCAGTGTTTAGTGTTTAGTCTGATGGCCAACAAGCTCAATTTTGTAAAGGAGCTTCTTCCAGCTGACTTCCTGAGTGTCGCTCTTGTTTTCAGCCAAACTGGAGCCAAGATGCCGTGTGAGTTTATTTATTTATTTATTTTTTTTAAGGGTGACTTTCTGTTTGACACTCTCCCACAGAGATACGACCGGTGAAGCATCCGTACAAATGTTGTTGTACACACTGTCTCTCCAATATGCCATGTTTTTTTTTTTCTCCCTTCTCTTAATGAACCCTTCCTAAGTCCCGCCCCATTTCACTCTGTGCTCCAATAACAGCTGATCAAGCTTGGCACCCCAAACGAACCTCGGTCAACTTTTTCTTCTTTCTCTTGTAGATATGTGCCAGGCTCATGTACTGTATGTTGAAAAGAAAACCAAATTTTGAAGATAGTTGAAAGATATTACCAGGCAATCTGTAAAAGTGACGTATATAGTTACATCTTAAGTTAACTGATGCAATGGATGTAGATTAGCTTGCAAATTAGCAAGCATTATTCTGACATTAGCTATCGGATGTGAACTGCCTTCTTTGTCAGCTACACAACATGACATGACGTGGTATTATACAACTCTGTGTTTTCAAAATGATCCATACAGTAAATTATTAACCTTGTAAAAAAAATTCAAAGTAGGCTTCATACAAAAGAAAACAATGCACATTTTAAATATACTCATAAAACAGCTGGTCGAAAATATGGTCCCACCTCACAGTGGACACAGTGGACAGATGATAATGGGCTGGCAGTCAGATTTCAGGGGTGGCCAGTACCCCCCCAGTCCCGCCCCTCCTTTAGAAACGCCCCTGGAGCAGGGATGGATATTCAGGATGATCTTTAATCGTCAATTTCCTACCTCAGGACACAGAAACGTTTCAGGGAAAATGCCAGTCCAGCTGTGTTGTGATTGAAAGCAGCAACATTGCAGGGACAGAGACGTGCAGGTTTATGTCTGTCTGATGTTGAGCCAGCGAACCAATCACAAGACTCCAACAACAACTGGAGTCACCAATGCTCCAGACATCCAGCTTTCATTTAATGTCCATTTCAATGGATCAAATGTGTGTTTCTGCAACTTAGTTGTCTCTCAAACTTGAATATTAAATAGATAATAAATTAAAAAAAGCTCCTCGCCTGCCATGTTCCTGAAAATAATCTTCTGCTGGGTATCTTCTTCAATCTTCTTCTTCTTCTTCTGTTCAGTTTTATGGCGTTTGGCATCTATAAGCGTTGGATCCCCATCTATTCTGGCATTACCATGGCATGTGTGAAAATGTGCAAGACAGAAACGCTCCTGAGTATAGCTGCATGTTTGAATAGTGAAAATTACTAGCAGTTCCTAAAATTTTATCCCAGTAATTTACCTGGAACTATGTGTGAAAGGGGCGTGTCTATATATCTGTGCTTTAATAAGAGGTAACATTTTCATTAGAGGCCAAACAAAAAGTCAGAAAAACATAGTTTCTTTTTGTGTTGATGTAATTCTCAGCAATTTGAGTGAACTTGTGATAAAATATGAGTTATAAATGTAAATCATAGACCTGAACTGCACAAAACTTTCACTCCTTCATGTCTGTGTTCCCTCTGAGCACCTTTTCCTGTTGCTCAGCTCTGCAGCTCAGCAGGGGCCGGACAGGGAAACACCCTCCCCCCTGCACCCACCAATGAAAAGCCACGAAAGGAGGAGACTGCTGCATGAAAAACTGACACCATCTTACCTTGCCACTTCACTTCCAGCCAGGACAAACTTCAGCGCAGTAACTCACTCAGGACCCAAACCTGCCCACCCAGCATGGCGACACCTCTCACCGACCAGGAGAAGCGCAAGCAGATCAGCATCAGGGGGATTGTGGGAGTGGAGAATGTGGCAGAGCTGAAGAAGGGCTTCAATCGTCACCTGCACTTCACCCTGGTGAAAGACAGAAACATTGCAACACCCAGGGATTATTACTTTGCCCTGGCTCACACTGTGAGAGATCACCTGGTGGGGAGATGGATCAGAACACAGCAGTTTTACTATGAAGCAGATCCAAAGGTAAAGATCAGAGGCTTCAGTGTCAATGTCAAACTACACCTCATACATTTCACACACACTTCAGAGTCTGATTCAACCGCAAAACATGACAAAATATCTCTAAATACAGATAATATGCAGCTAAAATGTGTTTGAGACACTTGAAACTTAGACTGCAAAAAGAAAAGCTGACCAAGCATATGAATATTTCACATGTACATGACTTTTAAAGTTGTTTGGATCTGTCTGCAAGTACAGTATGTTCTGCACACTTAAACTGCATTTTAAATCATTTCTGCCTACTCGGTTTGTGTTTGTTTTGAAAGAAAGTCATGAATTCATTCCAAAGAGCTTTTACTTTGACTTGTTTTTTGCACATTTTTATTGGAAGTAGTTCTGTGCAATGTTTTTCTGTTGCATAAACTTTCCAGATTTCTAAGACGTACAGTACTTTTAGGTCATTGCATCATGTTTGCGCTGCTATTTTGTGCAGGAAGTGTTTGCTTGCTCTATTTTCATTCATTCACTGCTCAGATGTACAAACTCCTTTTTGCACTTTCGAGCCACAGACAAAACACAAATATTTGATCATGAGATAAGTGCATCTTTTATCCATGAAGCCTCTGAAAAGACATTTGGAAGGAAACTTTCCTGATTTTTCTTTTTCATATGTCTAGAGGGTGTATTATCTGTCTCTGGAGTTCTACATGGGCAGGACGCTCCAGAACACGATGATCAACCTCGGGCTGCAGAACGCCTGCGATGAAGCAATCTACCAGGTCAGACTCAAGTTCAAAGGAAAGAGAGGCAACAACAAACATACAACTTTTACTTTTTTTTTAATAGAAATGTCAACAGTTGGCTTGTATGTCCCCTTCTGCTGTAGCTCGGCCTGGACATGGAGGAGCTGGAGGAGATGGAGGAGGACGCAGGTCTGGGGAACGGAGGTCTGGGCAGGCTGGCAGGTAAAAGGCTGCAGATGTTTGAACTTAAGGGAGGCTTACAGTAAGACAGGATGGGTTTTATCATATCCCTGCTCTTCTAAACAGTTCCAAGTTACAGGAAATGGAGAAATAAAAAAAGAAAAGCTAAGCTGGCACGAAAAGAGTCAAAAGTTTGGCCTGAAACCCAGCAAATGTTTGAAAGACCAGTTTGTTTGTTTTTTGCATGCAAACACTTTATGTCATTACAACAATCCGTCATAATAACTTCAAGGCTATTTTGGCAGTTCTGTCTGTGTTTTGGACATTTAAAGGAACTTGAAGCCACTGATATCTTGCAACAGGATCTGTAAATGACTAAATTAACTCTGAACTTCCCCTAATGACACCATGAACTGTCATTTTGTTTCTCAATTGAACCCAGATCCCACCCCCTTTTTCACTCTGTGCTCCAATAACAGTTAAGCAAACATGATACCTGGTGGAATGTCAACCAACTCTTTCCTTTCCTGTTTCTTGTAGTTATGCTGCATTCATGTCCTCTTCAGATGGCACCAATTCATGAACTGGGAAGTTGTTCTTCCAACTTGTTGTAATGTGAAACCATGATGGATGTTGCACAAGTACATTCCCTTAAAATACTACTTTATCTGAATGTTCTTGTCAGGACTGATGCTAATAAATAACTTTTCGTAACTGATCTAGGCCACTTTGTGTAGACGGCAAATAACCTAATACCATAATGCAAATTATGTGTGAGCAAAAGATTAATATGCGCTATGTGAATTAACAAAAAGTTATCAACCAAATGTTCCTGTGACAACTGACAGCAGGCCCCTCCGACTAGGTTGGTCACTCCCAGAGGCTGGGTCATGACCCACAGGCGGGTCACAGGAGATTTTGTTTGGGTCACCAAATAAATAAAACACTATGAATGACTATGACAAACTCTGCAAATTCAAGAAATTGCTGGGGGACCTGTGAAAGAGACAAAATCTTACCTCATCTATACCTGTCGTTAGCTAGCTAGTTACATCTGATAGCTAAATAGCTACCTAATCAACATCAACCATTAGCTCGCTAGTTAGCTAGTGTTTTGCTAATATTAGATAATGTGAGATGTTGCTTTTACAGGTCCTCCAGCAACAGCTTTTAACCATCTTATTTTCAACATAGACAGGCTCTGCACACAGCATCTCTAAGCTCGGGAAAGGAGAAAGTTGACGGAGGGTCTTCAGGTGCCAAACTTGTTCAACTGTCATTAAAACACAGAGCAAAAAGAGGCGGGACTTAGGATGGATCGATTCAGCCCTGCAGAGTTTGTATTTTGATTTTATGTCTGAATTTTTTGTGCACACAGCATGTTTCTTGGACTCAATGGCCACCTTGGGTCTGGCAGCGTACGGCTATGGCATCAGATATGAATACGGAATCTTTAACCAGAAGATAAGAGACGGCTGGCAGGTAACTGCAGCTAAAAATTTATTTTCAACAAAGTCCAGTTCATCAAAACACTATCAGCTGCTAATCAGCTGTCCTGAACACACCACTTTCTCTCTCTAGAGTTAATCTTATCTGTTATCTTTTCCTTTGAAATTCGGGATTCTGTCGTAGTCAAAGTGGAGCAGGGCCAAAGTATAGCCTAATGAATTAGGTCAGAATACATCACAAGCTAATCATTAACAGTCACTTAGCTTGTGGTCTTTAGCGACGCTGAAATGGTTCAAGCTCCTGGCACAAGCTGGTGCCGGCTGGTTTTAGATGAAGAAAACAAATAAACATTGCGTATCTTGTGATAAGAGATCCTCAAACTAAAGGCTTTTGCCCTTTTGAATTCTTCTGGCTGTTTGCTGTTCAAACCCTCAGTGTAAACATGTACTTCTGAACTGGACTGGATTTAAGTTCACTGGTTTCTCATCGAGGTGGATGAACCTGCAGCTGCTGTAGTGAAAGTCGGTGCAGTTTATTCAGCACTTCATGCAAAATCAGATTTAACCGTTGACCTAACAGGCTTGATGTCATGTTGTAATAACTTGAATAATCACCTTTTCTTACCTCAGTCTACTGTATAAAGAGGTCAGAGGTCAGATAAGGTAGTTTTAGTGTCTTGCTCAATGACTCTTGTTTCTCTGTGGACCCCGGCTGCGTGTATCATCATATTAAAGCTTTTTATCTTTGCCATGGACTGACCGGTTGTAGGTGGAGGAGGCAGATGATTGGCTGAGGCATGGAAACCCGTGGGAGAAGGCACGTCCTGAGTACATGCTGCCAGTCCACTTCTACGGACGAGTAGAGGAGACAAAAGATGGATCCAAATGGGTCGACACTCAGGTACTGAGAGATAACGAATAACTACAAAGAGACACAAAATGACAACTAAAAGACACAAAACATCTACAGAGATGCAAAACGTCTACCAAGATACACAAAACAACTACACAGAGACGCAAAATGGCTACAAAGAGACAAAAATGACCACAAAGAGACACAAAACAACTACACAGAGACACAAAATGACTCTAAAGAGACATAAAACAATTACAAGAAAAACTAAACATCAACAAAGAGACACATAACGTCTACAAAGAGATGCCAAATCACTACAAACAGACACAAAATGACTACAAAGAGACATAGAGACAAAGAGAAATATCTGCAAAGGGACACACGTGTCAACAAAGAGACACAGAATGATTAGACAAAATAAGAAGAGAAAATAAAAAGAGACAAAATATGACAACAAAAGGACACAAAATTATGACAGAGGCCCACAAAATGACTACAAAGACACAAAACATCTACAAAGAGATAGCAAGTGACTACAAAGAGACACAAAACATGTACAAAGAGACACAAAATGACGAGAAGGGGACAGCTTTGCATCCACAAAGATACAAAATCACTACAAAAAGATACAAACATACCAAGACATGAAATGACTACAAAGTGACACAAAGCATCTGTGACTTTATTCTTTATTCAGAGATACAAATAGCAGGTCTTCATTGTTATTAATTAATGTTAGAATTTGTATAGTAGTTTATTATTAATACTTTACAATTTATTATTACATGATTCGGGGCTTCACATGTGAGATTCAACACATTTGTACAAATTTTTTTACCCCATTCAAAATATATTACAGACTTTTATTTTGTAGGCCTGTTAAAACGTATGAATCCAGCTTGGAAATGTGTATGGAAATGTTTTTATGCACGCTGATGTAGTTTCCATTACTTTTAAATGTTAATATGTCAGAATAACTTTTTTTTTTATCCGCCCTCAGTTTCCTCACCGTGCTGCTGTGTTTTTCCTACTGACTCACTGTTTACACTTTCATCTGTGACAGGTGGTTTTGGCGATGCCTTACGACACACCCATCCCTGGCTACATGAACAACACTGTAAATACCATGAGGCTGTGGTCCGCTCGTGCACCCAACGACTTTAACTTGAGAGACTGTGAGTGTTGAAGGCAAAGTGACCATTTCTAATGTAAAAAAAACAACAACACACATTTGCAAAACAGTCTGTGCATTTCCTTTTAGTTTTCAACAGAAAAAAAAACTTGCAAGACAGAAGGAAACTGCTGCAACACTTGGCACCTTGCAAAAAAAATGCCACAGTTTCTCCTTCTGCAGAGTTTAAAGGGATAGTTCACCCAAAAATGACAATTCAGTCGTTATCTGCTCACCCTCCTGCCGATTGAAAGGTGGGTTTAGTTTGTTAGTCTGCAAAACTCTGCTGGAGTTTCACAGGAAAACAGTGATGCAGAATTTCCCAATTAATGGAAGGAAATGGTGACCAGTTTTCAAACAGAAAAAACAGCCGGTGTAATTTGAGTCTCCTAAAGCCCAGACATGCCGTTTTCTGCATGTGCACAGGAACATGACTTCAAGCTGAGGATCTACAGTCAAGATTTAGACTAAAAACATGGTGCAAATGACGACTTACAAGTCAACTTAGCATGTCGGGGCTTTAGGAGACTTGGATTACACCAGACGAGCAGTATGGAGGCATTTTGTTTTGTTTTCTGTTGTTTATTTGGGAGATTCTGCAATACTGTTTTCTCCAGCAGTGTTTTGTGGACTAAAAAATAAACCCCATCCTTCAATCGGCATGAGAGTGAGGAGATAATGACTTTTTTGAGTGAACTACCCCTTTAACTAAGTATTATAACATATTGTATAATATGCACGTGACATCTATCAGTTCACAAGGAGCTGTTGTAGGCAAATGGACTTTGCTACTTGCAAATATCATGACTGAGAATCTTCACAGACACAACATAGTATCAGTTTAACTAAAATTCACTTTATCTGTCTGCAGTTAATGTTGGAGATTACATCCAGGCTGTGCTGGACAGAAATCTGGCGGAGAACATCTCCCGTGTTCTCTACCCTAATGACAATGTAAGTGGAATATTTTTATTTTGTCATTAAGCACGTGTTGATGTTTCTCTGCAGCCATATTCAAAATACATTCTGGGGCGATAATGATGCCCAGTGATGCCTCAACACTTTGCATCACGAGATCATCTTCTTCCACAGCATATGCATAGTTTTTTTCTCTATCACTTGATCTAGAAATAATCTGTTTCTGTATGCTGTAGTTCTTTGAAGGAAAAGAGCTTCGTCTGAAGCAGGAGTACTTTGTTGTGGCGGCCACACTCCAGGACATCATCCGCCGCTTCAAGACCACCAAGAAGGGCGTCCCGGGCAGGACCTCCTTCGAAAGCTTCCCAGATAAAGTAAGCTTCAAAATCATTTACTGATGAGTGCAAAAAGGAGAAGGAGCAGAGAAGCTCATGAAGAAGAAGTGTGTCTGGAAGTAAAATGTGGTTTGTTACTTCACTCCTTTCTTAACCATTAGCTAGAGGCAATCAGGTGGCAGTTGCAACAAGATCTTTTCTTTTCTTATTCAAATTTGTGGCACAAGCTGGTCCTCCTGATAAGGCCTGTAACTTACTCAAATAATGATTTTTATCGTATTATTCCGTATATTATTACTGTCTTCTAATAATGCTGCTTAACTTGCAGTACTTCTTTTAATCTTTCTTTATATTTCTGCTTTCTGCCGTGTTTATTGTCGTGTAACAAAATCACTAAGGCAAATTCCTCATATGTTTAAACCTACTTGGAAAGAAGCCTGATTCTGTTTTCTAGAAAAGATTAAAAGTAGAGCAGAGAACCAACAGAACCATCTGCTGAAGAGATAATCCATTACCATGTAAAGCAGTGTGATAGTTGCACTGCTTTGACAAATGAATTATTGGCCCGGAAACAAAAGCAGAGAAAATGTTTCATAACACCCGGTGAAGAATCTCTGCCAAGCTGGAAAACCCTGCAGACATAATATTGTGCAGAGGTGTGGCAAATCGTGGGAAGTTTTTTAGATATTAAACACCTGCACCTTCATTTAGCGTTTCACAGCTGCTTCTCTAATCCTCTGTCTAATAACTCTGCTGGAAGTAAAGTCACAAAACTCACACCTCGTCCAACAGAGTTTCCGGTTATTGAGCAACAAGTCACTGGAGATAAAGTCATTAAGAGGGTGCTTAACTAAAGAATGTGGTGTTTTGCAGGTCGCCATCCAGTTGAATGACACTCATCCGGCCATGGCGATCCCCGAGCTGATGAGAATCTTTGTGGACATTGAGAAACTCGACTGGGACACGGTGAGTGACAGTGAGATTTACAGAGATGGGACTCAACATTCAATACTTTATTGCCATATCAGCATGGTTGATTGGAAGTTGTCTTAAGCTCACTTAAAGACAGAAAATGACAAAAATAATCAAACCACTCACCCATGGACTCAAGTACTTTAATCACATTGTAAAACAGATAATTACAAACCATGCAATACACTAGATAAATTGCTCAAGTGCCTTAAATGCATCTGCCCAATTGCACAAATGATTTACCAGAGTGGTCTGCAGTGCTGTTACAGAACAGATCAGAAGTGTTAGGGAGGCAGACAGCTTCAGGATTTTGGGCTATTCTGGATCCTGCTATTTTCCTGTTCTTGGTGCTTCTTAGTCTTCGTGAGAAAGGAAGGAAATTAAAGCAGTTATTAAGCCAGGGGATCTTTTAGGCCATTCTTTTGTAATGCGGCCTGATAGATTTCCCCTAAAAGTGGGAGATCACATCCTATAATTCTGGATGCTGCACGCACCACTTTGTCCAACTGTCTCCTGTCCTCTGCTGACATGATGCCAGACCACACAGGTATAGCGTAGGTAGGATGTTCTCCACCATCCTGGATATCCCACATCTTTTCAGTTGTCCTCAAACACTAATTTTAGTCTTATATATTTAAGAGATGCCAACTGGCCTGAAAAAACAGGACAGATATTTGTTAGAAATGCTACTAGGAGGTAGTAAAAAAAACAAAACAACAACAACTAATAACTAGGAAATGGCAGAGTAAATAGTCTCCTACAATCCCTGAGTGGATAGAAAAAGTTCTTCTTCTTCTTTTTCTTATTTTCTTATTTTCTTTTTCTTTTCTTCTGTACCAAGAGAACAGACTTTTAATTTATGAAGGAGTTGGAGACATCTTGCCTCCTTAGAAATGCTCGGCTTTGCATGAATCAAAGTCATAGATCAGAAGGACTGAAAGGATTTCAAAGGACAATCATGGACACAAAGGACCCACAGATTTTAATACTGCAATGTAACCCAGTTTCATTTCATTTTTATTTTACGTTGATGTTTGTCATTTCACTTTAAGTAAAAAACAAACAAACATGAAATTAAATAAATGGGAAATCATGAACTACAAGCAAGTAACACAAAGGAGGTGAAAACCACAGAGGTTGACAAATGAAACAGACATTTCTGTGTTACATCATGTTTCATGTGCAATAAGGAAAACTGTCGGCCAGGTGAAGAAATGGTGTAAATTGGCACAGAAGGGGCAACATCAAGAAAGAAGGGCAGATTTTAGACATGCATTATTCATAATTCATTAACTACAAAGCTCGAGCGTGATGTAATGCCTCCTCTCTGCAGGCCTGGGACCTCACGAGGCGCACTTTTGCCTACACCAACCACACAGTCCTCCCCGAGGCTCTGGAGCGCTGGCCTGTGGAGCTGCTGGAGACGCTCCTGCCCAGACACCTGCAGATCATCTACCAGATCAACCAGAGCCACCTCGACGTGCGTTGTGTGGCTCAGACTCTTGCAAAAATACAAGGAGGTTGAACACTTCTGTGAGACATGGATCTGATGTCCTAAACGTGTGTTTTTGTCTGTTTTTGCTCCTGCAGAATATTGCAGCCCTCTATCCAAACGACATGGACAAACTGAGGAAAATGTCTCTGATTGAGGAGGATGGATGCAAGAGGGTGAACATGGCGCACCTGTGCATTGTGGGATCTCATGCTGTCAATGGAGTTGCAGAGATACACTCCAACATCATCAAGACTCAAGTGTAAGCCCTCTGCTGACGACACACGGCTTCAGAACATGAATCTGTGTTTAAAATGATGGAAACACAGTAAAGAACAGGGGGCTCAGAAACTAATAAATGCTTTTAGACAGACCCTTTTATGTATTTAGTGCAGTCTGAAGTGATATAAAACTCACATAGACATCCAGGAATTGAGCAAAACTAAGCAAGTGAACAAACAGGGAGGCCTGCAGTCTCAGACTTTGAAATCCCCTGCAGTAAAGTAAAGCAAAAACTCATCTATAGCTCTATAAAAAGGTGACAACCAACAGTAACAACTAATGGCAAAGCGACGGTGGTAACCTGCAGCAGCAGAAAGAAACAAAGGCAGGAAATTGAGGCTCCATATCTCTGATAGCAGTCCACTAAAACAGTAGTTGCTAAAGACCACATGAGTACAGACACTATGGCCTCATAGAAAACCACAGGACTTAATCATCACCTCTGTTTCTCTCTCTCTCTCTGAACAATAACTGTGTGATAAGATCTTGCATGACACGAAAGACACAGAACCGGGAACTAACAGCAATAAACTGGATTCCTGAGCAGTGAGAAGTGAATGTGGTCTGATGAGTCAACTCACTTTGTCATTATTCTGAAGCAATGGTTCCCACTCTGTGAACTCTACCTGTGATTGGCTAGTGCTCGTTGCCTCTGTTGGTTGGTTGGTTATAGGGGCTATTGTGCATGGATATGTCTACAGGTGTGCCTTGAGATTTTGGATTGCTCTTTCGTGTGTTAGGGGTTAAAAAAGCAATGTTCTAAATGACCACAGTGCATTCACTAGAAGTTACATACAGTTTACATTACAGCTGTCTAAAGTGCATGGTGCAAATGCATTAAGCGCGTGTCAAACACAGACATATATACGTGAATGTCACATTGGTCTTTGGATCGTACGTCAACACCGCCGCCAACATTGATCAGGGCGAGACTGACCCGTAAACAAATACAAATGAAAGGGGAGCTGCTTTTTTTCTGCATAAAAAAACATTACAACATCTACATTTCTCCACCGATTTCAATAAGGCATGTTTATATCTAAGGGTTCATGATCTACATGGAGTAACTTTTTCCCCTACTCCATTAAGGATCCTAACTGATACTATCAGCGTGTCAGGACACGTGAACAATCGATGAAGTTACGCTGCTCTGCCTCGTGCGTAAATGCACAGAATCTCTCCCATTAATGGTGGATGACTTTTTTATTTAGTATGTTGAGGAAAAGCCCCTTTTAGAGATGGAAACACAAACTTTGCTGTGGAAACTGTCAAACTTTAAGTTGATTTATTTCAAATATGCAAAAATGCAAAAAAAATCACAAAATAGGTTTAGCAATCATTTGACATAATAAATGTTAGAAATACAAATATTACTAAAGCTGAAGTTGTTTTAAATCCAGTGGCACCACATGTTTGATACAATCGTACTATATTTAGTAGTTAATCATGCGTTTTCTCATTTTATTAACAGTGGTGGAAATACGGGTCCCTAAGATCCCTTGCGACTACTGACTAAAAATTATGTTAAAAAAAACTTGCACTGTAGCCTCATACTTTGACCATTTAGTTAGTATTTTAAGCGCTGTGAAAGAAATCATAAAATCCCACTGAGGACATTAGTGGGCTGATGTGGAGACCTTTCACCCCATTTTTCCCACCTGCAATTTCCACTATTATTGTAAATGTTAAATGCACTCTCCTAGTCTATCAACTACTCCACGCCCTTTTACAACTACATGTCACATTTATCCACTCAGTCACGCCATCACACACACATTTGCACACCGATGGAACAGCTATTGGGGGCATTTCGGGGCTCGGTATCTTGCCCAAGGATGCTCTGATATGTGGACTGTAGGAGCCAGTGCTCAAATCACCAATCTTCTGATTTGTGGATGACCTGCTCCACCTCCTGAGCCTCAGAACGTTAAATTTAATAACTGCAGCACCCTAGAAGCAGAGTATACACGCTTTGTGAACCCACCTATGTAGGCGCATTACTGTCTGAAATAGAGAGCAGGAAAATACTTCAGACCAGGTTTTTGTTGGTCAATGTTGCAATCGCTTCACGTTGCCTCAAGATAGCAGTGTGCCAACAACGCACCTGACCACACCTCATTTTAAGACCAACATGCTCACGGGTGCACAGATGGGCACAAGTGATGTCATGTTTTCTCACATTTGTAAACTTCATGGTGGCGGTCAAGTCTGTGGAGTTTAACCCTCTGGGAACCATGATTATCTGTAGCAAAAGTCACTATAATCCATCTAATAGTTGATAATCTGGACCCAGAGTGGTGGATCAAATGACTGATGCAGCTGCAGTAGCATGGCTTAAAATCTAAAACTGTAGCATGCACTGAGAAATGGTCAGCCAAAGTGTACCAAATATGTTCATTATTTAGATGTTTCCATTATTTTGTCCCTAACAGACCAAAGAACATTTCCCATTTTCCTTCCACAGATTCCGCAATTTCAGTGAACTTGAACCGGAGAAGTTTCAGAACAAAACCAACGGCATCACTCCCAGACGCTGGCTGCTGCTGTGCAACCCCGGACTGGCTGAGCTCATAGCCGAGGTCTGTTTCAGCTGCCTGAGCAATAAATACATGATGGAGGCGCCGTGCCAGGAGATGTTGTAGCAGTTAAAGCCCCCGAATCTTCAACGATATATTCCCCAGCTGTCGTGTGATTGAATCTTGGCTTCCTCTCCTGAGCCTTTTACAGTCTAATGTTCCAGTCAATTTTTCAGATATATATGAAGTGCAGTGTAGTAAAACACTGTCAGTTTGTTTTTCACATATTTTATTGTGACCTTGGATATCTGTTTTTAGGTCATCGGGGAGGATTATGTGAAGGACCTCAGCCAGCTGGAGAAGCTGAATGACTTTGTTGACGATGCTGCTTTCATCCGTGACGTCTCCAAAGTGAAACAGGTAGAGTACAGAGCAGTGTAGGAGAGTAACTAAGTACATTTACTCAAGTACTGCGGTGAAGGACAGGTACTTTACTGAGTATTTCCATTTCACTTCCTTTCAGAGGGACATGATTAAATAAAAAAAACATATAACTTAATTAAAAAAATCATCATCAAAGATTAAACCAGTGGTTCCTAAACTTTTTGGCTGGTCTGGTTTGGCACCCTGTCATGTTTCAGATGAGTTATTAGCAGTTTCATCCCCTCTAAACTTCTCAGTTTCATTCAAATAACTGTTTTAGGTCCAAAGAGGTAAAATTATCCAATATTTTACAAAAGCTGCAAAGATTAGAGAAAAGTA